>JAJKFI010015914.1:0-22929 GCA_029204185.1 Lerista edwardsae
AGAGAAAGTGGAGAGCAGCGCCGACATAGTAAGGCTGACATAGCAGGGCCATATCCTAAGCCCAGTAGGAGGCAGGGCAAGGGGAGGTTTTCCCCTTGCACTCGGGTAAGCCACAGCCAGCCCTATGGGGCTGCTCAGATCTGCGCCTGCTGTTTTGCAGGCGCAGGTGAACGTGCACAGCAACGGCCTGTATCAGGGCTGCTCTGGCTGGGGCGGGGGTTTAGGATGTGGCACTGTGGGCGTTGCGCCTCACTGCCCCCGTCATCGCCCACTGTGCCGCCCTGTTACGCCCCCGGCACGCCTCTGGCATGCTCTCAGCTAGGACCTGCACCGACCGAGTGCCGTTGACGCTTGACTAGTGCGCGACCAGCACTGCTGACAGGTGCAGTGGTGCCCATGCACTGATACTGCTGCTTGTGCCAGTCCAGTGCTGTCTTGCCAACACAAATGCGCTTGACGGCATATTTGCAACAGTGCTGGACATAGTGCCAGCACAACGCAGGTATAGGATTGCACTCTAAAAAGGGATGAGAAGGTGGAGAATAGGAGCTTTTCTCCAACTACTTTGCTAGACAGTGTGGCTAACGTGCAAGCATATAGGCATCTTCTGATCCTGGTTAGGAAGTTGTGAATAGTATGCCTATACTAAGCCTTCTGTAACTGAACATTGAAAGAGTTAGGATCAAATCGTAACCTGGAGTGACAAGTGCTGATCCAGGAATGTCACAAATGCACTGTAAAGCACATTTGGACCACTCTTAGAGTCAGGGAGGACAGCACACATCCATGTGCCAACCTTGCAGACTCTGAGAGTGGTGCAAATGCGCTTTATGGTGTGTTCGTGAAACTCCTGGGCCTGCACAAGTCTATAGGTTAGGCTTGAGCCCAGAGAGAGGGAGGTTTCAGTTACAGCAGCTAAGGTTAAAGCACTTGTAGAATTCTCTGAATCCTGCAATCCAGATGGTAATATATGTGTGTAAAAGTATAACATGCAAGATGAGAGAGAGAACTCTGGTTTCAAAACTCTGGTCATTACAGCAAGGAGGTCTTAACTAGGAAGGCTTCCTCCTCCCTCCCCCCCCCCCAAAAAGGAGGACTGTGAGATTCAAACTCGAGAGGAGACATTCTGATGTTTCTGTTGGGGTGGTATGTCTGGAATGTAATAGTTCATGCATCAAAGACTCTGAAATGTATCCAGGTGCATGGCTGGCCGTCAGTTTTTCCAAAATGAACTTCTGTGAGCAAACGTGGGAACGGCAGCAAAGCATAAAAATTAAGCAACTAAAAAATTTAAAAACCTCAAAATCGGATTTTCTGTCACTTCTTATTTCCACACATTTGACATATTTTTCCTATTTTGAAATTGCAGTACAGGGCTATCCTGTATTTGCAAAAAGACAAATGGAGCTAGTCCAGTAGCTCCCAAATGTTTTAATTCCTGGACCTGTTTTTTAAAACTGCATTCTTTCAGGACCCACTTAGTTTTACCAGACTTAAAAAAAAAAAAAAAAAGTTTCACCGTAACAGCTGCTCAAGCCTCTGTTCTTACCATTTTTACTATGGTAAGAATGGGAGACTGCCTTCTGGAGCATTTGCTGAGCTCCATGTTTATTCGATTGGGATAATGCTGGTAGCTTTACATTCTTCTTCTTCACCTGGCCTTCAATAGGAGCCAGTGCACAGTTGCTTAGAGTAAATGGGCATGTGTGGATAAGTTTCAGTTTCCATGGGGCTCAATACATTTTTATTGTTAGCTTGCGGGTGGGGATTTCCTTCTCAAGCACGTTAGGCTTGAGTTCATCGGGCTAGTGTTCATCGGATCGGGACCATTCTGGTGATGTTATGTTCCTCTTGACCTACTATACCCTTCAAAGTGGACCTAGGCATATTTGCCTACTCATGGGTTAATGTGCATGTGTGGCGCCGTTTAACTTTTCATAAGGCTCAATACATCTGCCTTGACAGCTATCTGCCTTGACAGCTATGTCAGTTTCACAACCCACGTAGAATTGGGTCCACTGATGGATCCTGACCCACAGTTTAGGAAACACTGATGTAGTCCATTATAGTGTTCAGATTTCATTTACAGCAGTCCTCCACTTTAAAAAAAACTTGAAAAATCTCTACAGGACTTAGAATAGCTAGCTAAAAAACATTAGTGTTGCTAGGCTTGGATCTTTTGAGGACACCCGTATCCTATGTTTCCAAAAAGATGCAGAGGCTTTCCAGCTATACACTTTCCTAGGTGCATATTTTCCATGTGCAGTATTGCATTTCTGCAATGGAAGAAATGACACCAGAATTGTCTATTAAGAGCTGCATAAAGGGGTCCTGATTGCCTCTTGCAATGCTTCCAGAATAAGCAGAAGTTTCAACACCGGTGTGTCCCCAAAGGAAAGGTGTTCCACAGTCCTGCTGTAGCTAGAAAGAACTCTGCTTTACCTGCCTTTCTCATTGGTAGATGAAGAGGATAGGCCATCTTTGTTGTACTGTGATAGATGTTAAACAAGACAGAAGGAAGCATAATCAAGAAGTTGATCTGTGTCAAAGTCTTGAGCACTATAATGATTATTACAGTTGATACGGTAGAGTGACTTGACTAAACCCTCTGCGGTTTATTTGCTAATATACAGAGAAGCATTCTTTGCAACTGAATAAATTGGGATCTGTTAACACAGATGCCTTCACGTGTGGTAGCCATAGAAAAATCCTTGCTTGCCAGCTCCTTATCCATGGCTTTCTAGGGTTGTGCATGAGCTCCCATATGTAACATTTGTTTGGTGTGCCAAATACTGGATCCTGCACATAATTGCCCCTAGATATCATCTGCTGAATGTGGGCTACAAGCTGGCATGCACAGAATTTTTCAAGCTCCATTCTTGCAGTTATTGAATGCTCATAGAAACCTAGAAACAGCCATTTCGAGTGGCAGAGCACTTTTCACAACAATACTTTGTACATATTGTGTTCCAAGGATAAGGGGTGTATGTCAGGGTGAAATGAGTTATTATAGTGAGTACCTTACAACACTGCAACTTCTAAGCATTCCTCTGAGTATATATAGTAGTCATGGCTTAAGCCAACATAGGGTTATTCACCTATACTATTTTATATGTTACCATAAGATGTAAATGAGCAAATACATGGATGGCATTTGATGAAAATATGAGTGTTTAAAGTACAGGCATTCATTAGCACAGTGTTGTTCAAACTGTGGGTTGAGACCTGATGTCAGGTGGGTCACGGAAAGCTGGGAGCAGCCATCTTGGAAACTGCAGACGTTACTCTTGTCATATTCCTTTTGTGAGTGTTAACAATTTGAATTTTCAAGTGAGTTTTTTTAAATTTTGTTTTTAGTTCAGTGCTTTTACATAATATTTTTCCTAATCTTGCTTTCTGTCAGGGATGTTGTACAATTTCTGCAGTCCAGGAATGCAAATTTGCTTTTCAGGAATGTCATTTTATTATGTTACAATGATAGCACTTCTTTCTTGATGATGTCACTTCCTGCCAGAACCTCACTTCCACGTTAATGACATCTCTTCTGGCGGGTGCCAACATGAGTGCCATTCTAAAAAGTGGGTCCCAGTCTAAGAAGTTTGAATACCACTGCATTAGAAAACAGCTTTGTTTTTGTAATGTCCAGTGGTGCAAGCATATGAGTAGTCTTAAGTGCCAAGAATCTTTGTGTCTTTCCTTAACACTTATATGTGTGCTTTTCATGCCTTGTATAGAATGTGGCTTATTCTCGCTTACTTACCCTTCTTTGGCCGTGGGATAGTCTTGTGGCACTTCTTTGTTCATGTTCGATGTCCAAAAGATTTTTCTCATTTTCTATCTTTGTTCCTGTAATACAAGGAAAGAAGGAAACAGGTATCTTTGTGAGAAAATGTGCAAATTGGCAGGGATATTTGTTAGCATCTCTAAATTGGCAAAGGGATATAATAGCTGCTTTGAGTGGCACTTTTTGAAAAATAATTGACTGAAATATGTATTTAATAGTGCCTTTTTAGGATGGAGATAGATTTTTCACTGTTACTTAACTTGCCGTATTCCCTTTCTGTTTTAGTCCTAAGTACTTCCATCCTGCCACCTCTCTGCCCCTGTGTACAGGTGCAAATGTAAAGAAGGTCTTTTCTGGCAACATACACCACCCAAAAGCAGTGTTTCATCAAAAATTCAGCCTTGGCTATAAAAACAAGCATGCAGATCCACCACTAATTGCAATCCAAAATTTGATGGGTTTGAAATAAATCATGAATCCTGTATGGCAGGGCTATCAAAAACTACTTTAGCAGTTCCCTTTGTGGCCCATAGCAACTTACCATAGCTTTTGGCTGTAACCGACCTACAGTTATACATGTCAAGTAACGTTTTGATTGGATTATTGCAGTGTGCTTTGTATGCTTTTTGTATGCCATTGTACAAATCGATGGTAAGGCCATATCTAGAGTATTGCGTACAGTTCTGGTCACCACATCTCAAAAAGGACATAGTGGAGCTGGAAGAGGTGCAGAAGAGAGTGACTAAAATGATTATGGGGCTGAGGCACCTCTCTTATGAAGAAAGACTGCAGTGTTTGGGGCTCTTCAGTCTGGAAAAATGGTGCCTGAAGGGGGACATGATTGAGAAGTACAACATTATGCTTGGGAGGGATAGAGTCAATAGAGGAATGTTCTGAGGCCCCTGGTGGGCCACTGTGAGATGCAGGAAGCTGGACTAGATGGGCCCTTGGCCTGATCCAGCAGGGCTCTTCTTAGGGTCTTGTGTTCTCCATTCATTGGAGAAATGGATGGCTGAATGAGGCAGTTTCCTGTACATATGTACATGTGGTTTTTTTAAAATCGCCTTCCCAGAATAAATATGAGGTTAGTAGAGTTGGGATTGGTTTTTCAGAACCATTGCTTTTCTAAAATGACTGAGCAAGATTTACTTAGAATTACTGTTTCTTGGTCTCTTAACTGGGAATGTTGCTTCTGGATGTATGATCTCACTCACATCACTGTTACTAGTGATGTTGTTAGTTGTGTTACCAGTGATCCCATCAGCTTTTATTAGTGTTTATATACTGTCCTTTTTGGTAACAGGCTCAGTGTGGTGCATATAACCGACCTCCCCATCATATCCTCATAAAACCCAGTGATAGTGATTCGCCCAAGGTCAGATTTGAGGAACATTTGAATCTGGGGGTCCTAGTCCAGTACTTTAAGCAGTAGACCACACTGGCTTTCTTTTGGCTTAACACAACTTGCAAGTGGTGCCAACTGTTTGGAAGGGGAGAGGTTTCCAGACATGTGTACCTGATTAATTTCTTAGTTAAGGTCAAACAAAGAAGAGCCATTATCTTCCGCCTACCTTGTGAGCTTCTGGAGGCTTTGGCTGGTTGGTATTGGAGGCAGATGCTGGACTAGAGCACCTTGGGAAAATTTAGCTAGGGATTTCTCCCATAATTCGGTCTGGAGTCTCTCTCAATCTTCACATCAGGTTGTGCTGAACTGACCTGTTACGGTCAGGCTAATCTGATAGGAAAATAAGTAAAAGTTTTTAACATTTAATTGAAGCGTGATTGCATAAAACCATTATTATCGGTCACTGATGCATTTCCTGATAGCCCAGAATGTAGTTAGTGCTTATAATTTGATCTTGAAATATGTGGGTATTTCCCTGTGTTTCTAGTTTCAGTGCCCTGTATGTGGTGATTGGTCCAAGCCACAAGGATGCCAACTGCCTAGAGTCACCAATGTGGTTTGGGATTTGATGGCAGCCCCGTTTCCAGGAGAAGCAAATTAGGCATCTTTCATTATTTGTGTTTTTTATTTTGCGGGGGAATCTTCCCCCAGCCCCCCAGCATCAGTTTCCAAAGGTACTTAACACCCTATTAGTTCAAGCATTATAGAATGAGAGCGCAATCCTATCCTGGAGTTAGGCCAGCACAGTTAGGCCTGCAAAATTTGGCTGGCACAAGGAACACCATAAAGTGCATTTGGACCACTCTCAGAGTCCGGAAGGATGGTGCACATCTGTGTGTTGGTCTCTCTGAGTGGTCCAAACGTGCTTTAACCATAAAGTGGTTCCTTGTGCCAGCCAAACTTAGCTGGCCTAACTCCAGGTTAGGATTGTGCCCTGACTATCTGTACTATGTGGCTGAAACCAGCTTCAAAATGAGGCTAAACATGGTATTAATCTCTATTATTAGTTGCTGGGTTCAATTGTACTGTGAGTAAAGAAACTAGAGTGCATGCTATTGTTAATGCATCCTCATGATGTAGGCTACATGATGGCTAAGTGTATTTTTCTATTGTTTTCATTAGAAGTACTGCTCTAAACTTGGCACTCTTCATTGGTTCAGGTTGACATTTCTGTATCTGAAGACGAGGTAGAACTCCTACAATGTCAAAGAGATTTTCCACTCTTGTAGTATTCTGAATCTGAGAACCCAATCTATGCATGTATACTCAGAAATAAGTCCCATTATAGTCATTGGTCTTACTTCCAGGTAAATGTGGATAGGATTGTAGCCTTAGGGCACAATCCTAAACTGAGGCTCACATAAACTAAGTCAGCAAAATTTGGCCAGCACAAGGGCCACCGTAAAGTATGTTTGGACTACTCTGGGAGTCAG
Organism: Lerista edwardsae; assembly: GCA_029204185.1. Taxonomy (NCBI): domain Eukaryota; kingdom Metazoa; phylum Chordata; class Lepidosauria; order Squamata; family Scincidae; genus Lerista; species Lerista edwardsae. Next base: position 6,623 of record JAJKFI010015914.1, read on the forward strand.
AGAAGCCAGCACACAGATGTGAGCCATCCTCTTTGACTCCGAGAGTAGTCCAGACATGCTTTATGGTGGCCCTTGTGCTGGCCAAACTTTGCTGGCTTAGTTTATGCGAGCCTAACTCCAGTTCAAGATTGCGCTCTTAATTATATCATGGCATTAACGTATGCTGCATGCAAAGTAACACAATGAAATGTTTCTGATCAATTTTTTTAGCTTGTTTGGATACACATTCAAATATTTTTAAGACTTTTCAGAGGCATTAGTTGTACTCTGCCAGGTTGACCTGTCCATGCAGCAACTTGAGGGTACTACATCAAGTGGCAGATTCTGAGAGGGTCCAAGCAGGTGGCAGACCTAGTAACATTCAATCTGAATCTGGCCTCACCCCCTCAGGTCAATAATGGTTTGCTTTGTTCTGGAGTGGGCTTGAGAAAGTTTCTGCTTTGTGCACATTTGAATACGAAGTAGATCATAACTGGTACATATCGTGTTCTCATGACTTACCTTGAAACCCAGAAGTGCGCAACTTTCAGGTTCTCAGCGCAGCATGTGTGGAACATGGTTAGAGTTCTCGAGTTTGTTTTTTTTGTGGAGGCGTGGCAGACCTGAGCGGGCATCTGGTGATGTTTCAAATCTCTCTGCCCCTAGTATTCTTCAATGCCCAGGGCAGTGTTTTTCAGCCTGTGTGCCGGGACCCCAATAGGGTCACGAAACCTCAATTTGGAGGCCACGGCAACCTTTCAAAGCCTGTCAAGAGAAGGCTTGGATCCAATCCAATAATGGCACTGCCTTATCAAAACTGAATTCATGATATAATCCTGCATAGCCTCTTCTTGCTGTCTTGTCCTGCAGTTCCTAAGGTTAGCCCTGCTTAGACTGCTTCCTCGTAGGATTGTTGTGGAGGTGCAAGAAGTAGGGGGAAATGGGGCAGGTGTGGGTGGGAGGCAAAGGGGGCAGATCAGGTTCTGAGAGGGGGAAGGATTGATGGTGGATCCCAGTTTACTTCGGTTTATTTATGTACTGGGGTTGCGTCATGAAAAAGGTTGAAGACCACTGGCCTTGAGCATTGGTAGGTTACTGTTATAGAATTATTGCAAGTGTTCAACACACAGTATGTGCACTCATACACAAATTAAGAAGCAGATGGTTTACTGGTAGCAGAATCTTTTCTCCCAGTGAGACTAGCTTGTGAACCCTTTTGTTGGTTTGTATGTGCCTCTATACATTACATGCTATGGACTTTCCCACTGTCTAATTTTTGTTTTGTTCCTTGTTCTCAGTCTCTGGAGGATGCATGCTACTGGAGTCCTTTTTTTGGAGTGAATATCCCATTGAACATGATGCAGGTTGCTGAGTAAATTGGCTGCAAAGCTATATGTCTGTTCAGAAGTTCCGTTGTGTTCATTGTGTGCGTAGGATGGTGGCCTAACTTTCATGGAACTTCTTGGTAAATGTGCTCAGAATTGTGCTGCACGTTAACACTCAAATTTGGAGCCGGACCCACAAAAACATTGTTCTGACGAATGATGGGTTGGAACCCACCAGTGGGTCGCGAGCCAATTTCAGGTGGGTCGTGTAGCACTTAGAGCAGCCATCATTGAAAATATGGGAAGATGGGATGCTGGAAAGGGGAGTGTTTTGCTTGTGTCAAAGTTGTAAAGAAGCTTTTTTCTTTCTGATTCACTTTGAAATTGGAAAATGACTGAGAAATAACCCAACTTAGGAAAGCAGCAGGCTTTGGCATCACAATGACGGCTCTTCCAGGCTAATGACATCACTTCCAGTGGGTCCCAAACAGATTGTCATTTTAAAAAGTTTGAGAACCACTGGTATAACCTAAGAAGAGACTTAGCCCCAAGAAGAGGCTGGTTTGGCCCCAAGAAGAGACCTGCTGGTTCAGGCTCATCTAGTCTAGCACTAATGTTCCCTTACACAGAAGAAACCTCCAGTGCTGCCCCCCCCCCCCGCAGGATGCAGTACACACTCCAGTGGCACAGCTGCATCCTCGGGGGAAGGGAAAGAGATAGGATTGCGCCACCAGACTAATTGTCAAACTCGTGGTAGATACTGGAGAAAAAAAAAATAGGATATAGCTAGTTGATATCTGGGACTATGGAATTAGAATTCTGATCATAGTTAAACTGTGTTTTAGAAGAGAGGAGAAAATTATTTTAATCCACTATTGATGAATGACAGTTTGTCATCTTAGTTCCAATTAGTCTGGAGCATGAGGAAATATTTTTCAGCCAGTACAAAATATTTTGCTTACTAGTGACTTGGGGTTTCTAGTGTTAAGAGTACATCCTTCTCAGCAGCTGAAGCTCTGCGTTCTCAGTCATTCTGTAAAGCTTACAATCTGCTACTATCTTCCAGTAAAACTGTAGTTTTGAGCAAGACGTAGTAGTGAGTAGTAAAACCAAATTAATTCTGGGAAGAAATGGGATTTGGCCTTCATGCAGATTTCCTTAGAAACTTTTGTGTTTCTAAAGTGTTTTTGGGGACACAGAAACAATAAACCAAAGCTGAATCACGCACTGCATTTTATTGTTGGCCGTTTGGTTGCTTTTCAGTTTGACTAAGTGGAGATACTGCAGAATGGAAGGCTTTATGATGTAGAATCTCTGTAAATGTTCTTTTTCAAGGTGGTCAACTATGGAAGAGTGTTGATCCTTTATGATTTATTCTGAAATAGAATGCAAAGCAGAACAAAATGTTTCACAAGTGTGAGCCAACTGTAATGTGTGTATCTAATGTGCATGGTATATTTTGGTGTATTGTTGCCTTGCAGATGCCTCAGATTCTGTTTAGGGTTCCCTGGGGAAGTAATAATTTATGGCTTGGACCTTCCAACAAACTAAATTTGTATATTGAAATAGGAAGTAAAAACTGTGGAATTAGACTTTAAGATGTTACAGGATAAGTACTGTATAAACAGTTCTGAACATGTTTGGATACTTTCTGTACTGCCTTACAGTGCAAAGGATTTGTTGATAGTATTAAGTAATGTGGAAGGGGATTATGGTAGCTTTCACTAGTTATAGAAACTGATTATACTAATAATGAATGCTCTCCTTAATTTGGTCTGGTGCAAGAAAGTTATATGATGAATATAAATACTATTAGAAATATTGTACAAAATGGTTTAAAAATGGGATGAAATTAAGGGTGCAATCCTAACCTGGAGTTAGGCCAGCATGGTTAGGCCAACAGAGTTTGGCTGGCACAAGGGACATCATAAAGCATGTTTGGACCACTCTTGGAGTCAGAGAGGCCAGCACACAGACGTGCGCTATCCTCCCCGACTCTGAGAGTGGTCCAAACGTGCTTTACGGTGGTCCTTGTGCCGGCCAAACTTTGCTAGCCTAACTGTGCCATCCTAACTCCAGGTTAGGATTACGCCCTGAGTCAGAGAGGCCAACACACAGCCATGTGCCATCCTCCCTGACTCCGAGAGTGATCCAAACACGCTTTACCGCGCTTTACGATGGCCCTTGTGCCTGCCAAACTTTGCTAGCCTAACTGTGCTGGCCTAACTCTAGGTTTAGGAATAAATCTTTGAAAGGGTAAGCCACATGAATCCTGCCTTGCCTTTCTTAGCCTTGGCCATCATAGCCCTACACTGCCACCATGTGGTAGATAATCCAGGGAGTCACTGTAGGGGAAGAATGAAATGTGGGGCACCCTTCAGGGGAGGGGCAGCACTGTCTTGATGGTCGAAGCATAGCATGTAGGCCCTGGAATGCATCCATCTTCCAAATCAGAGAAAGATACTTTTTGGATGCATTAAGCTTTATATCCTTGTCTCATTACAGGACTTCAGATTATTTCAAATGTATTCATTTTGTGGTGATGATGATATAGTCCTTGTTGGGTGATGTACAGCTTCATTTATCCAAACAGTTTGAGTAATAATGGAATCTAGCAAAAACAATTTTCTGAATGCCTCTTTTAGGGTAATATTGATATAATGGTGATTTACATAATTAGTTTTTCGCCTCTAATTTGGATTTTCATATTAATTGTGGGAGATTGTATGCTGTTCAGTGGCCTTCATTAGTTAACTCTTGATCCAGTATTGCTTTGGTAATATATAGGTTTCCTGTGTTTTTACATATGCCATGTGACAAAAGTAGCTCTTTTGGTACCAGTATCTAGAAACCTCAATGAAAATGGACTCCAGGTCAGTTTTTGGTCCACATACAAGTGGAAATGTGCTTCAAGCCAGTGTATATCCTGTGACCTCTGACTGTATCCTCAGCCAGAGACCTAGGGTTCTGAGATAGAGGTCAGGCCTTCCATGACATGTGACCATGTCTCACCCAATAGCAACTCTAATTAGGATTTTACTGGTAGTTTTAGGTCTGCATGATTGCCTCCTATGGTGAACCACCACCACGTCTACAGATTGAAATATCTTTTAAAACAGCACTTTCCTTTGCAACCCACCATTGGAAAGAAAAGCTGGACCATTCCCCCTTAAAGGGAGTGGCCCAGTTTTGGGTGTCCTGACAGCACTGCCGCAATCGCGGTACTGTGGGCACCCAGGGACTTTTAAGAATATTGTGTGGTTTTCCCGCTAAAACCTGAAGTGCGCTTCTGCGTGTCAAAATGGGGCTTTTCATGACTTCAGGGAGACTCGTGGAGGGGGTTGCAAGCCACCCCAACATTGCAGTTGGGCCCCCGACCACCCAGATATGCTTAAAAGTCCCTGGGTGCCTGTAGTGCCGCGATTACTGCAGTGCCATCAGGACACCCTCCCCTGTTGTAACTTGTGGTCCCAAAGTTCAAGTAGGTCTTTGGGAACCACTGCTCTAAAGAGATTCCATATAATGGAGTTACTTCATCTTTCTAGGCTAACCATTGGCTCCCTTCAACAGGAATTGTTATAAAAAACTTGCAGTTCAGACTGAGATTTTGTCTCGGCAATGGTATTCTTCCTTGGTTCTGGGTATGTTCGCACTCTTGGCTTTTCCCCACCTCTTCGCTTGATTCTTTGGTTCTGGTTTTCCACTCGGTGACTTCTTAGTCCTCGGGTCTAACAATAAGCTTAACCTTTATTGAATAAGCTTGATGGTTTTTAATAACTTGTTAATATTATTGGCTTGAAACTAGATGGGTACATTGAACAAGACCCACATGATCTCCATCTTGAGACGACTAAAAACTCTTTGTGGCTGTATAAATCAGGATGCAACCCTAAAGTCCCTTGTGCCAGTCCAGGAGTGTCAGAAATGCACCTTAAAGCATGTTTGGACCACTCTTGGAGTCAGGGAGGATGTGCCACTCCTACTCCAGGTTTGGATTGTGCCCCAGTCCTAATTTAACCATGTATCCAACAGGTGTCTATTTCAAGAAATTTTTATGCCATTATGCCCAGTAATTGTATAACAAAATTGTAACAGGATGGCAATTAGGTGATGGACTAATCCATCACCTAATTAGGAAAACGGCCCATTCTGCTGCCAGGCTGTATGGATTTGATGATCGTAGAATTGACTGGGCAAATTGCAGTTCGTGCTGCATTTTCTCACCTGTAGGAGCAGAGTCCGATATCAAAATTTGGTTCTACGGACAACTGAAATATATATTGCCAACAAAATATATATTGCTTTGAACCAAATGTATCCTGCAGCATCCCCATGTTGGGTTGATGTTGGGCAGTTTTCAGCATATTAAAACTGCTATTACAATTGAACTCCCTTCCTCTGTCATAAAGATAAAAAACCTAGCAGTAAAATTCTTAGGAGGCAATTCAGAAAAAGAGTTTGAGAAGATTGTCTTGTATAGGAAGCAGCTGTTGTACTGGGTCTTTATGGCTGAGCAATGGTCTCTGGGGCACTTGATTTCATGTCAGCAAACACAACCAATATTTTTTCCCTTTGAATAGAAGAGAAGTAATGAAAATGGTACTATAAAATCAGACAATTGCCATTGAGTCATTGTTGACTCAAATAGTCTAGCTTTGGGACCCATTTGGATCCCTTAAAGATTGTTAGTCAGAGTGATTTCTTCATTGTGATTTGACTTTATTATGGAGATACAGCTGTTGTTTTTACTTCCCAGAAACGATGACAGAAAAAGGCACTGTGGCACAGAACAGGCAGAGAATACCAGTATAGCTGTGTCCAGGTGTCTGAATCCTGGTTTTCTTCCCGGTTCTCTGGCTAAATAGAACTGTACGCTCACAGGTTTTGAGGAAAATGGTGCTCAGCCCTCCTTGATAGTATATATGTTTCTCTTTAAAATAGTCAGTGGGGTTTGAGCAATCATTGGCAGTCTCTTCACACAGAGGACATCTTGGCTTGCCTATCTCAGAACCCGTGTTTACTTTTTCTTGAGCATTTTGCCCTTCCCCTTGCTCCCATTTCTCTCCAAAGCAAAAAATAAAACTAAAAAGTAGGAAAAAACGGTGATAGGGCCCGCCACCCAAACACTAGTGATTTACGGCAGCGGGTTTCCAAACTGTAGGTCTGGGACCCACCAGTGGTTTGTGACCCAATTTTTGGTGGGTTGCGACAAAATTAGGCTATGTGCATCAAGGGTTAAACAACCTGCTACTTGGGGTAAGGGTGGGGAGCATTGCTGCACAACCACCATTACAGCCACAGAGGATAGAGTGGCTGGTAAAATGAAACTTTTTTAGGTGGGTGCCAGTGCTGAATAGTTTGGAAATCACTGATTTATCTGCAGTCTGTTTAGCTAAATTTGATATATCATACAAATGTATGTCTGTTTACAGAAGCTTTCCTTTTTATAGCCTTTGAGGAGTGCTTTGGAGGACATTGAGAACATTTTTACTACAGAGATGGGTTGAATGGTCCTAATTTTGAAGGGGAAAGAGACATAATATGAATTTCTGGTCCTGGAAGTCCAAAAATGAGTGTGCCTTATATTCTGTAGATAATATGGTGGCTCATAGGTGCCTGATGAAATTGAACATATATGAAGATGTCTTATACCAGGTCAGACAATTCATCCATCTAGCCTAGTGATGTCTCCTCTGACTACTACAGATCTCCAAGACTTCAAGCCCTGTTATCTGAGATCCCCATCCTGGAAGATGCCAGAGATCAAATATGAGAGTATTTGTATGCATATCACTTTTCCTTGTGATTACAGTACTGGAAGCCAGTTTTATCTTTTCCAATAAATGGTTTATTTGCAAATGTTACAGGTTGATTATGTTGAGAGCAATTGCAGATAATAATAGCCCCCGAACAACAGCTCCTTGGCATATTAGAAGTTGCTTATCGGAGTCAGTAACCTCTAAACAGCTTTTTCAAGCAAGCTCAAAACTCAAATTCTCTTTCTTTGGCCAGGATCTGGATTGCAAAACTATTTGTTTTGCCTTTGTGCGAATGAACTGGGCCATGCGTTCTAGTAGTGTTGAGTAGCCATAAAATATCTAAGGCTGCAATCAATCTCTCTCTCTCTCTCTGTCTGTCTGTCTGTCTGTCTGTCTGTGTGTGTGTGTGCGCGCGCGCACGTGTGTGCTTACTCCCAGTGTTTTCTCTGCACTTGACCAGTACGTTTAATAAAAATGTTCAAATATATCCTTTTCTCGAATGCCAATCAACACCTCGTAGAAAATATGTTTTGTTTGGGTAATCTTGAAGCTTTGGATTATAATTATCTCCTTTTCTTTTAAGAGCTAGCAAATAATTGTAGAAATTGGCCAGACTGTTTAGAGTTCAGGCCCTCAGGAGTCTAATGTACCATATAAATGCTTCTTTTATCACAATTTTGTCTCGGATGTGGTAATATCTGTGAAAGGCCTTCCTTCAGCAGTAGTAATTTTCTTGTTTGCGGGCAATTCGGTGTCTCCTCTCCCTCCAGTATTACTTTTGTTGACGATTTCCAAGACGAGGAAGGAAAAGCTTAGATGGGTCATCTCATCCATTTCCTTAACTTGTAAAAACATGTTCCATGTTTTACATTTTTAATAATGTGTGTTCTGTGTTAGGATGCAATCCTAAGCTGCACTTGAACAGGCAGGCCGGCTCTAGCCTCCCCTATGGGTTCCTCGGAACTGCACCCGCAAAATAGCTGGTGCAGGTCCAAGGAAACTGCATGGCCCAAATCGGGGCTACGCAGGTCTTGGATTTGGCTGCATCCCATCCTCAACCGCATACCCAGGCCAGCCCGCCCACCCTCCACTCAGAAACGCTGGTTCGCCAGTTCGGCTTTCTGCTGGTGCTCTCGGGCCTACTCCTAGCATCAGCCTGATCACTCCCATGTCACCGTTAGTGATGTAGTGCCGATGGAATGATGTTACATTGATGCTATGTTGGGCGTAGGATTGCATCCTTAGTCAAAGCCTAAAGTGATGGTGTCTGTAAGATGTGTTATTGCAGCTAATTAGAAAGTGGTCCCCATTAGAAAGTGGTCTGCTGCTTCTTTTTACTTTGTCATTATTTTTGTTTCCTAAACTACTCAAATTTTAAACTCTCCTTTTTTTTTTGTTTCTTCTGGTTTCTTGATAGTTTTTCACAGTAAGGATTTTATTTTCCTTTTCCTACATGCTGAGCAAACTAATCTGGTGTGCTTAACTTTCTTTAGAGCAATTCTAACTTGGCGTTCGGCCGGCATAATTAGGCCACTCAAGTTTGGCCAGCACAAGGGACACCATAAAGTATGTTTGGACCACTCTCGGAGTCAGGGGGGATGGCTCATGTCTGTGTGCTGGCCTCTCTGACTCAGAGAGTGGTCCAAACATACTTTATGGTGCCCCTTGTGCTGGCCAAACGTTGCTGGCCTAATTGTGTCTGCCTAACTCCAGGTTAGGATTATGCTGTCAGTCTGCCTTTGGCTGTCCTAATCTTTCAGTTGTTTTTAATTGAAATGTTTAGGAATGGGCGCTATATAGTTCTTTGTATGTTTATTTTGTATGCTTTGAACCTATTGCTCCTCTTTTTAGGTGTTTGTAGTGTCTGTAACGAACTAACGGAACGGTGGGCAGGACTTACCGCCTGATTGGCTGCGCGGGTCTGACGCGTCGCCACCGTTCCGAGCCCCGCGCAGGCACCCCTGGCTTCGGAGGGGGTGCCCGCTTGCCTGGGTGGCGCGCTGGGTGCTGCGGAGAGCCGCAGAGGGGCGCGCCACCCGGAAGAAGCCCTCCGCGGCGGAACAGCAGGCGGTGACGCGTCGCGGGGCCCCTGTCAATCAAGGGGTAAGTCCCGCCTGCGTTCCGGTAGTTAATTATAGAATGACACCACTGGGTGTTTGGGTTTAAGAGGTGACATTAGACTATGTTTGTAGTAGTGCAAATGAACAGATCTGATACATTTTGAAGGAGTGGTATTTGTTTGTGTATCTGCATTATAAATGGGACGAGAATAGGATCATTGTTGTAAACCTGCTCAGGCTTTCACAGGCCTGACCTGCGTCTCTCCATGCCATTCCTGTAGTAGGTTTATTCTGATCTACTACCATTCCTATTGCAACAGCTCCTGCATATGATAAACTATGTTTTGCATTATTATTCATCAGCTTCTCCCGTCCTATAGCTGTAGAATTTGATGGATTTGAGGTTGTTCTTTTACCTGTTTGCTTTAAATTTGGACTTCAACCCTCTTCGTGTGCCTTTCTTCCATTCATTCAGTGAAGTTGGGGTTGGTGGGGGAATGGGATTGCCCCTACTCACCATGCACTTGTCCCTTTTAGCTGTGTGTGCAATATAAGTGAGAAAAGGGCCATGTGAAGAAACAGAATTCAGAGGTAGTTTTTGTAAACAGAATCTCCAGTTAAAGGGTTAGGTTCTGTGATTACTCCTATAAGTAATGAGGAAAAAAATCACTTGCTATCACCATATTCCAAAGAGTCCATAACAGGGAGGGCAGGGGGCATTTTGTAAGAATCGCACTCCTGTTCCTATTTCTATTTTAAAAAGAATTACCGTACATGTGATTAAAGCAGATGGAATTTGCCAATTCCTTTATGATGATGTTTAAAAACTTAGCTGTTTAAGTCATCCTTGCCTTCCCATTTTTTCATATGCCCTATGTGCATACAGGTAGATCATGCTGTACCAATGCCAAATGCACAGGCCTGCAGAGGAGTGTGTCCATTGCTGGTACCAACTTTGAGAATACACGCCAACTTCGGGGATATGGCCAATGGATGCAGTCTTGCTCTCCCCCAAAGTGTTCATTGAACATGTTAGGGAGTTGTGAGAAGAGGTTTTTCCCTTCTTCAAAGCGTTGGCATCAATATTTGAAATGCAATGCATCCGTTTTTCAATATTGCAGTATATTCACACTACTGAATATTGCCATTAAAGTGATACTGCCTTGGAAGAAAGTTGTACTGATAATTTCCTATTTTGTAATGCTTCCGTTAAGCTGATTTGCTTTCCTTTAGATTAGAGCAGTAGTCACCAAACCTGTGACTGCCATGTTATGAAAAAACCTTTTCTTTCCTGAGTGGTGCTTACTGTTCCATGAAAGTGCTGCTCCATTTTCAAGCAGAACTGGTGGCAGGGACGCTGTGGGCAGTTGCATCTATGCCCAACATCCTGCTGCACAGCCATAAGAACATAAGAAGAGCCCCACTAGATCAGGCCAAAGGAAACTAGTCCAGTTTCCTGTATCTCACAGTGGCCCACCAGGTGCCTAAGGGAGCTCAGTAGACAACAAGATGCTTGCATCCTGTTGCCACTCCCTTGCACCTGACATTCTGAAGTAGCCTACTATTAACGTAAGGAGGTTGCCCAACCCGTCGTGGCCTATAGCCCACGATGGACTTTTTCTCCAGAATTTTGTCCAGTCTCCTTTTAAAGGCATCTAGGCCAGATGCCATCACCACCTCCTGTTGCAAAGAGTTCCATAGCTTAATTACCCGCTGGATAAAAAAGTATTTCCTTTTATCTGTTTTAACTCTCCCAACACTCAATTTCAGTGGATGCCCCCTGGTTCTGGTGTTGTGAGAGAGGGAAAAGGACATCCCTCTATTGACGCTATCCTTCCTGTGCATAATTTTATATGTCTCAATCATGCCCCCCGCTCAGGCGCCTTTTTTCCAAACTGAAGAGCCCCAAACGCTGCCTTCTGGGATGCCTGGGCATAGACACAACTGCCCAGAGTGTCCCTGCCGCCAGTTCAGCTTGAAAATGAAACGATGCTTCCACGGAACAGGAAGCGCTGCTCACACAGGAGAAAGGTGTTTCCAAACCCCAGATCCAACCCGCAGGGTGGGGTTTGGAGACTCCTGGACTGGAGAGTTAGTCTTGCATCGCCAAAGAACATTGGAATTTGTATTTAGACTGTTTAAGAAATAGTTGTTGTCTTGTGGCAATAGCCCACGGGTGTAAAGCTTGTAATAGCCTACGGTGTAAAGCTTGTAATAGCTTGTAAAAGCTTGTAAAAGCGTGTAATAGCCCACGGGTGTAAAAATGCAGGTAGCATTTTTAAAAAGCAGCTGCTTTTCAAAAAGCAGGTGACCACCTTCTCTTTCCCTCTCTTTGTGCCACCTCCTTAAAGAGTAGAATGTTTGCCTATGCTTAGACTTGACTAAAATGTATCTATTAACATAATGTCTGTCATCACAAGGAAACAATTGCAAGCAATCTGCCTCTTTTTTCTAATCTGCATTTCCGCCCATTATTGTAACTTCTTCGACTCCTTTATTCATATTTACTGCATTAATTATCTTTGTTTCTTTATAGAGTTTTTCCTATGTTGTGAGACACTGAATGAACATTCCTCCTGTTTCTTGAAGTATCTTGTCTTTGTTATGGGATAGTGTTTCTTCAATTCATTAAGCTTTATACAAGTCTCCTAGTACTGAATGAAAAGAATTGTAGGTATTTCAGGAATCTATGAATAGCTATTTCATAATAAAGGACTTAAAAGACAAGAATATTTTTTCCCCTCTGTAATCTGATTTTTTTTTTCAGAGATACAACACTGAGCTCTTAGTATTCTTTGGCCTCTGCTAACATTTGATATTCTACCTTCAGAAGCTCGAAAGCTTTTGCTTCACTGAGAGGTTGAAATGGTAGAAGTACAAGTTTCTGTCTGCCAGATAACCTTTAGAGACTGTTGGGTAACCTTTAAGAAGATTTAGGTTTAGAGAGAGTTGCATTTTTACAGTGTTTAATACTATTAAAATTTCTGTTTAAAGTGTATTCTATACTGCAGGGAAAAAAAGTGTATGCATTCACAACTACATCTAAAAACAATTATCTAAAAACAATTATCCTAGCCAGCACTTAGGCCACCTTACCAGACTTGTGCTGCCTTTGCGGTGTTGTAAACATGCTATAAGGCACATTTACTCCATCTTGGGAGTCAGCTGGGCTGGTGTGAGAACCACACACTGGCCGGTGGAGGCCAAATCCAGCCTCTGCACCATCCCAGCTGACTCCCAAGATTGTGTAAATGTGCTTTATAGCATGTTCACAATGGTTGGGGAGGGTGATGGGGGGCGGAAGGGGGTAGGATTGGCCAGTGGGCACACTGGGCCGGGGGGGGGGGGTGAGATCAGCCTCTGGCAGGTAGGACATATCCTAACCACTTTCCCAAGCAGGCCGGTGTAAGGCCAGCCTTATACAGGCCTGCTCAGATCTGCGCCCACGATTTCACTGGCGCAGATTCCAATAGCTCCATATAGGCTGGGACATTACTTGGGGTAAAGGGACATATGTCCCCTTACTCCCAGTTTCCACACAGCCGCCTCTTAACTGGGGCTGGATATGGGGCAGGCCAGCCTGCCTGCCTATTCCAGCCCAGATTAGGATTGGGCTGTCAAAAGGGCCACTGATGTTCAATAGAGAACTCTGCACGGACAGGACATCTTTGTAAATAATACAATGCTTCAGATAAGCTTGATTCTTTTTCCTATGAACTGTTCAGCTGACTAATGATCTAAACATAAGGCGCTTTCTTGTATGCCTCATTAGTTGGGCTTTGCCATTATTTTGTAATATATAGAAATCATTATACAGTGCTGCTCACCAAAGACATAATATACTGTACTTCATAGCCCTCATCAACCCCCAGAAAAATGTGGAATATATTGTATATTTATACTTTTAAAATTATAGGCTATCTTTTGGCAAAAAACCCCAAAGCAGAGTATAATCACTGTTTGAGAAATACAAATAAAACAGTGGTAGCATGAAAATACAAGAAGGAGCAGCACAATAACCATGTAAAACCACAAATTATAGCACAGTCAGCTAGTCCATTGTTTAGGAGTACAAATGAAAGAACAAAATTAAAACCTGCCTCTGTGAGGCAGTCTTTGCCAGTCTTTGAAATTTCCCATCTTAAAAGGCCCACCTAGCCTTATTCCTTTCAAAGTGTGGGTCCCACAGCAAAGCAGACTCTGTCCTACGTATTTGCCAACTGCACTGCAGATAGAAAAGGGCCAGCAAGGCTTCCCTAGGATTTTCAAGGTAAATGAGCGCATGCAGTCTTTTAAACATGTCTTGAAAAATATGCTGGCTTTCAGCTGTTTTCAGTTATAACCACATTTCAAATTTTGTCCGCGTGTTTTCCTCTTTTGTCCAATTTCACCAGACCTTCCACAATGTTCATTGACATTCTTATGTTTGTTTTCCTTTTTTTTTCTGTTTCTGTTTCTTTACTGTTTTGAATGCATTCACATGTGTTATAACATGTTTTTCGCTTGTCAAAATAAATTTTGTAGCTAAATAAGGCTATGCTTGAACGTCCATTTTTTAAAAAAACTTTCGATCCATGTGCTGGTCCCTAACTAGATGAAAGTGCACGGTATTGCTGTATATCACATCTAATCCAGTGTGGTGTAGAAGTGTTGGACTTGGATCGAAGAGACCATATCATACAGAAACTGTATGAGTAGATTCTGGACCAGTTGCTATCTCTTAGCCTAGCTTACCTCACCATATTGTTGTGAAGATAACATTAGTGGAGGGAAAATGACGTATGCTGCCCTAAGCTTCTCTGAGGGAGGTTGGATTAGAAATGTAACCAATAATAAAGCTCTGAAAAATGTTTCCCCATGTGCATTTCAGATGAGCTGTTGGTGAGTCTGCAGTATATGCATGGTTCTCTCTTCCCCCCTTGCTATAAATTCTGCCTAACCCTTTGTTTCACAGCTGTATAGACAGTTTGAAGGCATGGGTTAATGCAGCGGATATTGGGATCTCTGTAAGTGCTGGCGGGGGAAGACTGGGGGCAGTGTGTGTGTGTGTGCGCGCGACACTGCTGCAGCAGTTGCAGCACTATGGACACCCAGGGGCTCCATACCCAGCCTGAGGGGGTTGTGCACAAAAACCGGAAGTGTGCTCCAATCCCCGATCGGAGCTATTCTAAGCATCAGGGGGCTACGGGCCTCCCAGGCCCTGCTAGAGGCCCATGCAACCCCCCCCCCCCCGGTCCAGGTATGGAGCCCGTGGGTGCCCAGAGCACTGATCCACAGAAGTGATTGCTGAAGCCTTGTTGGACACCCATTACTGTGCCACTCCCCTTAAGGGGGAATGGCCCAGGAAATAGTCCCAATGTTGGGTTGCGATCCACTGATTGGGAAACGCTGGGTTAATGCAAAATGGAGTGGAGCAGGTAAGTGGTTTTCCATTTAAGACAGCTTTCTTTAGTAGACATATGGAGTAGCTCAGTCTTCCATTCAGATTTGGTACTCACAGATTATGGAATTATTGGTGATGATAAATCTTGAATTGATCCTAATGGCATTCCCAATGGAATAGTAGTCCATTGTGACTTACTTTAAAAAAATGCATTCATGAGGCTTGTAGTTTCTAGAGACTTTGTAGCAATATCCTAAGTAATTATTTATTTGCAATTTTAGTTGACAGCATAGTTTATAAAGGAGAGTCCCCTGCACACGCATTTCTGACTTTTTTTCCCCTCCATAAACGACATAAGGGTTGGAGAAAAACCCAAAATACAGTTATTTTAAAGGCAGTGATATTCCACACTATTTGAAATAAGTGTTAAGATAAGTGTTGATGTCAAGTAGTCTTGTGAAACAAATGAATTGCACTGTGGAACAGGGGAGGGAAAATACATTGACAGAGGAATTATCTTAACTTCTTATAAGGGAAGCTAAGTATATTCTGATGGTTCATGTTAATGTCTCAGTAGTACGTTTTTCCATTTCAATTTTTTTAGCGCACAATCCTAACCTGGAGTTATGCAGTCACAGTTAGGCCAGGAAAGTTTGGCTGGCACAAGGGACACCATAAAGTATGTTTGGACCATTCTCAGAATCAGAGAGGCTGGCACGCAGACATGTGCCATCCTCCCTGACTCTGAGAGTGGTCCAAATGCACTTTACGATATCCCTTGTGCCAGCCAAACTGTGCCAGCATAACTCCAGGTTAGGATTTCACTCTAAAAAAAAATGGAAATGGAAAAACACACTACTGAGACATTAACACGAACCATCAGAATTTTATTTCCTGTTGATAGCTGCTTTCTTCTTATGAGAACATTCTTATGAGATTATTATTTGTTGGGGCAGCCTCCTTTTTATTGAGTAACTTTCTGAAAAAGAGTTGAATGAGTGACTCCAGAGCTCTTAGTACAATAGAAGCACTATGCATCCTTGGAACATTGTTCCTAAAGTAGAACATTCATAGCAACCGTCAACAGAGAATACACACACACACACAAATGGTAGGTTGAGAAGTGATTCCAGATGTGGATGATGCTGTCCTTCTTTCCCATACTGTGATTCAACACTAATTGTTAACTAAGTAGGACATCTAATCTGTGTGTATAAATCGCACTGCAGTGCTGTTGCAGTGTCAGTGAGCTAAACGATTGAATTAATCATAGTTATTGTACCTCTGCCCAAACAACCAGCAATATTCTAGGTGCTATAATTGCTTTTCATTGTGTTGTCCTCTCTTCTGACAATGGAAAGCTGCCAAATAAGAGGAAACCTCTCTGACTTCACTGATGAACTGCATAGTTGTATCACCATTCACTGTGCCATTATGTATGAAACACACAGAGAGAAAGAGTTTAGTTATCATATAACCATCAATTACATAAGTAGAAATCTGCATTCTGATGGGTTTGTATTTTTAAGTGCTACTTATGTCAGCACTGGCTCCCGCGTCTTCCTCCCATTTTCTAGATGTACTGGTTACACGGTAATCGCTGCTTTCAAAAACCGAACACTTAAAAAGGAAGTGGATGGATGGGCACTCAGACATACATATGCTCTTTTCTATTTCATAGCCATGTTGGTTAAAAATGCTTTCGGAAACTTTATAGGCTCTCTCTCTCTCTCTCTCTTTCTCTCTGTGTGAGTGAGTGAGTGAGTGAGTGAGTGAGTGAGTGAGTGAGTGAGTGAGTGAG
>JAJKFI010015917.1:0-17578 GCA_029204185.1 Lerista edwardsae
GAGTGAGTGAGTGAGTGAGTGAGTGAGTGAGTGAGTGAGTGAGTGAGAGAGAGAGAGAGACTCACTGGGTAAATATTCAGGTGGTTATATTGAAATCTATGAATTTCAAAGCGTTGGCTTAATGCATGCGCACAAACTGGAATTCAGGGGATTCTATGTACGCACTGTGTTACTTTTGTCGTACTATCATCTTCCAAAAGTCAAGCTCAGCTGGTGCCCCTCTCCATGTGGAGTTCCTGACAAAGCTGCTGCAGTTAGAATTTACTCTGCCCAACAAATCTCCCAGAATGGTTTACATAAAATCAAACAATGGCAAATACAGTAATTAGAACAGAAAGGGGGTTATTTTGGGAGGAAGGGAAAGTACCTTGCTTCCAGTTTTTGTCACCCTCCTTACAGAGTAGTTGGTGTTCCTGTTTGCCACTGGATGGAGGGAAGGGCCAGTCTCAAGCTTAAAGTGGTGTCTGTAGATAAAAGGTGATAGTGGTGGTTTTTGCCCTCCTGGCTTTTCATTCATCTACCCTTCTTCACAGAAGAAGAAGAGAAAAGTACCAGCAGAAGCACGTAAGAGTCAGTGCGTGGCTTTAGATCTTGGCAACTGATTCCTAGCTATAGTTGACGGATGCTGTCTGAGAGAGTATTTTCATACCCTGAACTGTTGCATAAAATGGTGAGCATGTTTTGTGGTGCAGATAAGTCCACTGATTGAAAAAAAAACCATAGCTCAGTGGCTGGCCATGTTTTGCCCACTAATTTGATTTCCACATCTTAAGGGATCTTGGTTGGTAAGGTGAGCAAAGACGTCTGCCACTATATAGCATGTTTGCAACACTCTCTTTTGCAACTCATGTGTCCATGTGCAGGCTGGCACTGAGAACGCAATCTTAAGCAGCGCTGGAATGGCGAGGCCAACAGGCCAGCGTTCAATCCCTTACTGTAGGGGAGGCTCCAGCCTCCCCTGTGAACTCCTTGGATCGGCGCCTGCTAAACAGCAGGCACAGATCCGAAGAGACCGCACGGCCCAAATCAGGGCCGTGCAGCCTCCAGCGTAGCCTTAGGATGTGGCTTATGGCCGCCTTCCAAGCTCGCCCATGTCCCGCCCCCAACCTCCCCCCCCCCGACAATCCTGTGTCCATATGGACACGGAGCCTCCCTTGCGCCGGCTGGCTTCAGCTGACACGAGGGAGGCTTGGCAGGAGCTCAACGGGACCAGCGCTGCCTGCAGCTCTCATCCCATTGCTCTAGCGCCAACGTAGGGGTGCCCCCACGTTAGCACTGAGGCCATCGCGTGGACGGGCAGCGTTGGATTGCGCTGTGACTCTGAGAGTGGTGCAAACACGCTTTGCAGTGCATTTGCAACGCTCCTGGGCTGGCACAAGTCACTTGTGCCGGCCTAACTCCAGGTTAGGATTGCACCCTGGGAGGCTGTCTTAGATGAGGAATACGTCTTCAGCCACTCCTCCTTCCTACAGTTTAAGCTGTGAACCAGCACCCACTGGAGAGGACTGGTAGCATAATTTTTCACCTCCTTCTGATTTTTCATAAGCCCTTCTTCCCCTGCGATTCTGCCCTGTCATGTCATATTCCATATCCCGTGATGTGGACCAATGGGATGAAGTGAAATGGAAGGGGCTTGCTGCAGTGATCAGTCTTCTGACCTGAATGCATCTTTGCTGTTGAAGAAGCTCATGGAAATGGACTTTACATGATTTAAAATAAAGTACTTTTAGTTCTTCTTGCTAAACCATTTTAGAATCAGAAAATCATAGTGGTGGAATCTAATTCGCATGCTCTCTCTCTACCACCCACCCACCCATACATACCAAATGGTCCTCATATTTTCTAACACAACTGTTACCAGAGTCTGCATCAGCAGATGCTAATAAGATTTTGTTCAATATGCAAATGTTAACAGAACCACATAAGAGTGGCTCATATGTTAGGACGACAGGTGGCTGTGGTAGAATGTTAAGTTATTCCTAGCCTTTTTCCTACTGCCCTAGAGTAAGTAGATCGCAGAAATGCTTTCTGTGTGAACTGTAGAAAGGGAACATATATTGAATATGTACTTGACTATTGCCACAGATCTGGCAAAGCTCAACAATTTAGTTTTCTGCCTCTGTGGCATGGCAGGCTGAATCTGTTGGCATGTTTTGAAACCTGTGTTGTTGTTTAAAAACAACAACAAAACTATGCAATTAATTTTATGGCCTCAGAGCTAGAAAGGACAAACTCAAAATTGTTTCCTTATGCTGTTTCTAAAACTCTGTTTTCCAAAGGAGTTGGATTCCTTGGACATGTTTCTCATGAGCTAATTATAAGGTTTTCTTATTGTTGGCTAGAAGCAGCTCTTTAACACATTTAAATCTTTCGATTGCCCCTTGGGAAAACAGCTTTCTGCTCCCAATTAGGAGTTCCTGTTTATTTACAGATTGTCTAATCATTATACATTTCGTGTGCTTGAAAATAGCCGCACAGTCCCCAACACCTTAGTTGCGCAAATGGAGGCAATAAAAATCTGAAAAAGGGTTCAAAAGAGATTTACTTGTGCCTATCTTACGTGTGCTTATTGGTTTTAGAGGGAAGGCTTTCAATGTTGGGTTAAAACCATTGAACCAAGAACACAGAAGAAGAAAAAATGTACAGGAACTGTTATATGAGTTTCCCATGCACTGGGGACTGGAAACTCAGAACAAACCTAAATTGTGTGTGGAAGGTTTATACAGGTTGATATACAGGTTGTCCCTTATCCGGGCTGCTTGGGATCCAAATCCTACCCAGTTTTCCAGCCCTGATGTAGCCGTCCCAATGGTTTGTGTGCTGCATGTTGTGGTGATGAGGAAGTCATAGAGGCCTCCTCAAGATAAAGGAACATTTCTTAGCTTACTTCAAAGCTGCATTGCAGTTGCATCAGCACCAGAAAGTTGGATACGATTGGGTCCTATGATGGGAAGGTGTCTGGATTTCGGAATAATTGCATACATATAATGAGAAACGCTTCCTGTAACTCTTTTCAGTTACCCATTTGATGGTGTCTGCGGGGGTCTTTTTCAACGATGTTTGTATAGGCACATACCACAGAGCAGAGAATAGAATTTACAGCTTATAAGTTCTATATGCTTGTATATGGGAATGAGCATAAGACCTTCTAGTGTTTTACACTACAGAAAGTTTTTTTTTAAGTTTTGGGAAAAAATGTCTGGATTTCAGAATAGTCTGGATTTTGGATGCTTGGATAAGGGATCATCTACCTGTAGTAGATACTGATTTGGGGTCCTTGTATTCGCTTTGTGAATTGAGACTGAAGCCTGGTTCTATATAAATTGCCCTTGAATATTATATCTCTCCCCCCCCCCACTTTACCTGATTTATGGCACGTTCACAACAGTTGTGTGGATCACGGGACTTGTGCTGGCTACACTAGGATTCTGGTTAATCTCCTTTTTGGAACCTTCTGATAATGATCTATAACAACTCTTCTCAACATTTGTCTTTGCTGTACCACTTCTCATGGTCCACCTATTGGAAGTAATGGTGATGACATCATTGCCACTTACTTCCAAGTTGGGAGGCCAGGTGCTGCTGACGAACACCAGTTAGAGGTTCAAGGTGGATGGGAGAGTTTTTCTGAGTGTGGAAAAGCATGCTTTGGAGCTCTGCTCACTGTGCCAAGCCTCCATCCTTTGTCATGTCCTGTTGCTAGTCTCACTGCCCAGCAGCAGAGGTCCAGAGGTTCCCTGCGTGCCACCACCTCAAGTACCACTGGTTGAGAAACACTTACCTATAATACAGTAGTGATAGATAATGCTGTATATGGAGTCCCCAAAAAATGAGTAGCAGACTTACCATTTAAAGAATCAAGTAAAAAACTTTGAACAGGGTTGCAATCTTAGCAAATTTCTAAATTTCAGTTCATAGTCCAGTTATGTAGAAGCTTGTGGATGATTCATGATTGCTTTTACATTTTGCACTAAAGCGCACACATTCTGCATTATCATAACATAATGTTCTATATTTTAAAATATATGTTTTATATAGGAGGAACACTCCCAAATGGCTGAAGTTCACGTTAGCATGTACAACTCGGTCGTTAAAATGTACTACATGCTTGTGTGCTTGCATGTGTTTAAAACAGCCCTCATTAACTTTGAACTGAATGTTTTCACGGGCTGCTTGGATTCAGCTGGATCATAGTTCCTTCAAGCAGTACAAAATGTAAATCCTCCGCTCAGTTGGAGGACTCTGAAGGAAGGTTTGGTGGGAAGCACATCTGTTGGCTCTGTTCCACCCATTATTAAGGGTCACAGACTTCTCCATCTTAGAAATCAGTCTAGTTAACAGGAGGAAATGTGTTGCCCGGACTTTTCCCTCTCCATCGGTCCTCAGAGGAGAAATAATCATCCTGTTTTTGTCTCTTGGATTGCATGTCATTGGAATACAACCACTTAGACCCAACCCTTCCCACCCAGCCCAGAGTGGGCTGCTCTGAGCCACTCTTGCAGCTCCAGGGCTTCATACTGGCACAGTTCATAAGAACATAAGAAAAAGCCTTGCTGGATCAGTCCAAAGGCCCATCTAGTCCAGCTTCCTGTATCTCACAGTGGCCTACCAGATGCCTCAGACAAGACAACCAGATACTTGTGTGAGTTGTGTCCTGCTGCCACTCCCCTGCATCTGGCATTTTAAAGTAGACTATTACCCTTGCACCACCCCCAAGGAAGACAACAGACTGAGGTTGGGGTTCAACTTTATTAAGCACAAATGTAAATCATGTAACCTACCAAACACCCATCCCTCCCTCGCCAGTCTGGGGTAGGCAAAAAAAACTGCCATCCATGGCCACTTTGAATGGCAGAAAAAAATTCCTACCTGGCCCTCATGATGAACGACCAGCTAATCTCAGATTGGACATACCTATCATAGCTTGTAACCTGTAACGGAGTTTTCCTCCATAAATCTATCCAATCCCCTTTTAAAGGCATCCAGGCCCAATGCCATCACCACATCTCGTAGCAAGGAGTTCCACATTCTAATTACACACTGGGTAAAGAAATACTTTCTTCTGTTAGTCCTAACTCTCCTAACACTCAGCTTTAGAGGATGTCCCCTGGTTCTGGTATTGTTGAGAGGCAAAAGAGATTCCCTTTATACACTCTATCCACTCCATGCATAATTTTGTATGTCTCAATCATGTCCCCCCTCAGGCACCTTCTTTCTAGACTGAAGAGCCCCAAACGCTGTAACCTTTCCTCGTAAAGGAGGTGCCCCAGCCCAGTAATCATTTTGGTTGCTCTTTTCTGTACTTTTTCTAATTCCACTATGTCCTTTTTGAGATGTGGAGACCAAAACTGTACGCAATACTCTAGGTGTGGCCTTACCATTGCCTTGTACAATGGCAATACAATATTGGCTGTTTTATTCTCAATCCCTTTTCTAATTATCCCTAACATGGAATTTGCCTTCTTCACTGCCGCTGCACACTGGGTCGACATTTTCATTGAGCTGTCCACCAGCACCCCAAGATCTCTCTCCTGGTCTGTAACTGACAGCTCAGAACCCATTAACCTATATGTGAATTTTTGGTTTTTTGCCCCAATATGCATTACTTTGCACTTATTTACATTGGTTAGTTGTGTCAGTTCAGCAAATACCACTTGGAAGCTCTGCAAAGGGAGATCTAAGAAGCCTCTACAACCATGTTTCTCAAACTTTCCAAGACCCACTTTTTAGAATGACAATCCGGGACCCACCAGAAGTGATGTCTTAGCTGGAAGTGCCGTCATCGTGATGCCAGAGCCTGCTGCTTTCCTGAGAATGCAGCACTAAATTTGGATTATTTCTCAGTCATTTTCCAATAGCAAAGGGAATCAAAGAGGAAAAAGCCTATTTACAACCTTGACACAAGCAAAACAACCGCACAGCCCTTCCTCTTTTCATCTTCCCATATTTTCAATGATGGCTGTACTAGGAGCTTCACGACCCACCTGAAATTGGATTGTGACCTGACCCACAGTTTGGGAATCACTGCTCTGCAACCAGTTCCCCTGAAATGGCCCTATATGCTATTCTAGGGGAATATAGTGTTACCATTCTAGATCTATCATTTCTGTCCATTGTAGAGGGGGAGAAAGGGTAGCCACCCTAACAGTAGGCATACCTGGTTTTTATTACTCCCTCAAAAAGAGGTTGAGTGTGCTTCCCCAAGTTCCCAATTCCACTCTGAAGTACTCTGGATTGTGACCATAAACATGAAAAATATCAAATTGCAAAATAAAAGCAATGCTGTTCCTATATTCTGTGGCTGTGGTTTCCTGAATCTGGTGAAAATTTTAATAATAATAATAATAATACTACATGTATTTATAACCTAGTCGCAACTGGGTGCCTGGATACAAAGCCTGAGCAAGTGTAACAGCCTTGCAGGCTGGATTGGCTTGATATTTGCACATGATAGATTGGCTTTATTTTTAAGAAAATGCACATTTGTAAGTGCGTATCGCATAGATACAGGCTCAGTTACTGTGTACTGTGACCCAAATCCCTCACAGGAAAAGCTGAATTTTTAGGAGGGGAAAAAAACCCCAAAATGATCTTCAGCTTTTGTTCTGTGGTAGAACAGTCTGAATATTTTATTTTAAATTACTAAAGCGTACATCTTCTCTCCCACTTAGACCCTCCCTTTCCCCTCATCAGCTAGAAAAAAATTGGTAGGAGTTTTTGAGAGTGGTGGATTTCTGGAACTTGCCTCCCCTCTCACCTACATGACCTCCTCTCAGGTACTATTGATTACAACTGCTCTTCAAGGCTTTTAAAAAAAGAACCAACTGTATTTCAAAGCGGCTCTCTTTAGAATGAGGTTTCCATGGGGGATAACTTGCAAGGTGACCATTTTGGAGACATTACACTAATCACTGCTAGGCTGGGGCAGCAGCAGCAGCCAGCAGAGACAAGGCTATTGAGGTGAAAAGTTATCAGCATGCATGCCAGTGAAGTTACCTTGGCAGCTTTAATCGTTAGGTCTTATTCTCTCCAGCTGGAAGGAAAATGTTAGGTCTTCTGAAAAGGATAAAATGGGTCTGATTGAGCAAACCAGGGCAAGCGAAGGGGAAAAATTGTGAACCTCTCAGTGAAAATGTTAGATACATGCATTCATGAGGTGGTGTTTTGGGTTTTTTAAAGGAGAAAGTATGTAATCTTCAAGATGGGGTTGCTTACTGATACCAGGATTCTCGGAACACTTTTAAAAGACGTAAATGTGGCATTTAGCTCAGGGGTATCAACCGTGTTTCATACAGTGGGCCAAATAGCTGAGGGCTGGAAGTGACAGCAATTAGCAAGTAATTAATCTGTGGAACTCCTTGCCACAGGAGGTGGTGATGGTATCTGGCCTAGGTGCCTTTAAAAGGGGATTGGACTGTTTTCTGAAGGAAAAGTCCATCATGGGATTTTGATGGGTTGTGCAACCTCCTTATGTTATTAGTAGGCTACTTCAGAATGCCAGGTGCAGGGGAGTAGCAACAGGATGCAGGCATCTTGTCTTGTGTGCTCCCTGAGGCATCTGGTGGGCCACTGTGAAATACAGGAAGCTGGACTAAACGGGTCTTTGGCCTGATCCAGCAGGGCTCTTAACTGTATCCCTTGAAACACACATGCAGTTTCTTGCCTCCTCATCCCCAGTGGGCTTAAGCCAGATAGTTGGTGCTTGCATGTAAGGTAGTAAGCACAAAGAACTACTGCTGCTGATGTGGTCTCCTCTGTCTGAAAGAGGGCATCCTTTGGTCCATTTTGTGAACAGAATTTTCTAAAAACGCTCTGGGAACAGTTTATATTTTTGAACATTGATGGCACCAGAGAAGATTCTGAAGGTAGATGATGCAGCTGCTGAGTAAGTCTGGGTCTGCTTATCACCTGGATGCAAGGACTTTCTGAGCCCCTTGTAATCAGGCTGTAATACCAACCTGTAGCATTGTAGTCACCATATAAAGAAACTTGTTATTTATGAGAAGGAAATGCAGTTTAGGCGATATAATTATGCCTGAGCCTGTGTGATAACCTTGTATGTTTGAAACTCATCTGATTTTGAAAGTTGTTATTTGAGACTCTTAATGATTTTTCATTCTGTGTACATGTTTTAAAGAAAGCAATACTAGGTTTCCATTGTTTCATTATATGGCTTAAATCAGCTTGTCTGTTTTAGGGTGCAATCCTAACCAGGAGTTAGGCTGGCACAGTTAGGCCAGCAAAGTTTGGACAGCACAAGGGACACCGTAAAGTATATTTGGACCACTGTTGGAGTCAGAGAAGCCAGCACACAGAAGTGCGCCATTCTCCCTGACTCTGAGAGTGGTCCAAACGCGCTTTACAGTAGCCCTTGTGCCAGCCAAACTTTGCTGGCTTGACTGTACCGGCCTAACTCCAGGTTAGGAATGCACCATTAGTACTTAGGGTTACCAGATACAAACGGGGACTGTGCGTATACCTTTAACCATTGTATAGAAGACAAAATTTTGGCAGCTCAAAAGGGAAGGGTTTAAAAAGCTGCACCTATCAAAATTCCTTCTTATATATCAGCTCTCATTTTAAGTACAGCATTGTTATTCTGAAATTGTCACATTTCTTTTTTGTTCTGAATCGTTTCATGCTGATTACGAGAGAGATTCAAATAGACCTTATTCATTCATTTGTAAAACTGATTTTTTTTGGCCCATGAACATGTGTAAAATGTTGTAATGTGTGTATGGCCCTTGTACTGAAAAGTTTAGAGACCCCTGTTCTATACAATGGTTAAAAGTATAGGCACTCTGTCCCCATTTGTGACTGGTAAATCTAAGTATACTGTAATCCATCTTTAAACAGACAAACCAAAACTACCCTCCATCATTGCACATGACATCAATTTCATTAATTGCAATTATTTGGGGCTTGTTTTACTTTCCATGGTTGGAGCGGCTCAAGTTGGGTTTTATCTGTAATGAGAATTTTAGATCCTTGAGCACATGCATGTGCTCAGGAGAAAGGTCTTTTCTTTAACACAGGGAGCATGAAACATCTTTCTGGCTTCTGTTCTGGATGTTATAGTAACGATACCAGCTAGCTAAGCAAAAGTATAATCCAGAACATGGTTTTCAACTCCAAGGCTGAGCTCTCATTGCCACAGGCTCATGCCAGTGTTTCAAATCTACTTCTGATGCACATACACATGCTGACTTAGTATTGTTTCGTGCTTACATAAGGAAAATCTGCAAATGCCCTTCAGTACTCTAAATCACTTTTATATAAGCTGTGTGTCGCGTTTTAGTTTTTTGTTAAGCCTAAGAGGAGTCTAAGAGGAGTAAAATAAGTATAGAGCAGCACATTTCACACTAAGTGGGGTGTTTGTGGTGGTGTTTTGTGCATACAGGGGTATTGTTGCCACAGGGGCAAAGAAAAACCACTAGAGCAGTGCTTCCCAATCTGTGGGTCGCAACCACAATAAATCTCTTAAATAAATTATTAAAAAAAACATGCTTATATTATCTCCACCTATCTTGGGTCAGCTGTCGCTGAAGAAATGGCTGGGCTAGCAGTCTAGAATAGTGCAGCATTAAAACATTCTCTTCAGTACATGACCTGAGTTGTAGCCAGACCAAGGAAGTTGGCCATAGTTTCCTAAAAAAGAATGTGGGTTAGGTGAGAGAATAGCTCTTTTTGCTTTGGGGCAATAAAACTGCCTGTGTTGTGCTTTAGTTTGCTGACCTCGGGTCTCTGTATATACAGTGCTTTACAAAATAAGTTTGCATCTCTTCCAGTTGCTTGCCAAGGCAGCAAATTTGTTCGAGCACTGTGAGATTAGCTGAGCCTTCTTTAGCCAAAGGGCATCACTCATCCACCATTGGAGCTGAGAAGTTTTTTAAGTCTGGGCAAGATCTTTGTTATGTCAAGAAGCATATAAACACATTAACAGATGCAACTCATGTCTTAAGAACTTCTATAATCTCTCTCTCTTGCTCTCGCTCTATATGTGTGTGTGTGTGTGTGTGTGTGTGTGTGTGTGTATCTTGGGTTCATTTCGTACTGGGAAAAGCTTGAGAAAGGAAGCAATGAATTTTAATTTGATTTTTGAGGATCATTCAACCTCCTCAGAGGAGGAATTTTTCAGACAGATGTTCTGGGCCTGTGTTCTTACTGTGTACTATGGAAGGAGTGCTTGGTTGAGCATACTGCATTTGTAGCCAAAACCTTAGTGAGAAACCATCCATTGTAAAGTGTTATTCCCCTGGCTTTGAAGACGCCAAGGCACATTCTAACAAAAAAAAATTTAAGAGTTTGTGGGTTAATGAAGAAAAAAATGGTTAGGGCAGTGTTATTCAGGACCCACTTGGTGGGTCGCAGAAAGCTGGGAGCAGCCATCTTGGAAACTGCATACCTTCCTCTTGTTACATTCCTTTTGTGAGTACTAACAGTTGAATATTCAAGTGAGGGTTTTTTTTTAATTTTGTTTTTAGTTCAGTGCTTTTACATAATATTTTGTCCTTATCTTGCTTTCTGTCAGGGTTGTTTTATGGTTGTACAATTGCTGCAGTACAAAAATGCCAGTTTTGCATTTCAGGAGTATCATTTTATTATGTTACAATGACAACACTTCCTGCTTGATGATGTCACTTCCTGCCACAACATCACTTCCAGGTTATGACATCACTTCTGGTGGGTCCCAATAGGAGTGCCATTCTAAAAAGTGGGTCCTGGTCTAAACAGTTTGAGTACCACTGGTTTAGGCTTTTTAACAGTTCCTGCTAGGAACGAACTTTATGACATATTAAAAAGTTGAGTTTGCATATTCTTTGAGGATGAGTAAGCCCCAAATACTAAACTACCTTAAGAATCTAAGGCATGTCATTAAGGTTACTATCCAGCTTTGATTGTCGAAGTATTCACTGGTTTTTGTAAACTGCTTATTGTAAAAAATACTCCATCTTTTCGTGATGGTGTTCGTCTATTCAGGAAGCCTGCCCCCTCAGTCTGGATGGACTTGGTTCACCATCAGTAACTTCATCATGTGGCCAAATCCATGTTCACTAGGAGTTGTCTAGTTGACTGGGATCACCCATTGTCAGCCTCCAATTCGCTTCATTTGTCCTCAGTGACATCATTGCATAACCAAATCTAGCTAGCTAAACAACATCATCCCACTCAACAAATGATCTGAGATTGCCAATGACTAATCCAGCAGAAATTTAGAAGGGAGGCAAAAAGTGTCAGAAGCAGCAATGGCAAAGAGATGGATATAGTATCAAGACTTTTTTAAAAGAAATAATCCTCACCCCCTGCACTAAAAGCACTACTTACCTGAAACAAAATACAGGTAATGTTGGATTTCGCTGTAGTTTGTTGCAACCTTTGTCACAGTCTTGTTGTATGAACTTGTGCACGTCATTATCTTCCACATACCGATGAACTACATTTCAGTATTCTTTCCAGTGGCAGTTCTGCCGCTATTGTTGGGGGAGCAAATGCCACAAGCACTGCGCTGGTAAAGCAGGGAGAGGGGTGGCGACAAGACGGCTTGCCTCTCACAGAGGATCTCCCTGCTGAAAAAAAAGTGAATGCTGTCACTTCTATGGTTCCCTGTTAGCAGGGCCGCCCTTAAACCAATGTGACCAGTGTTGCCACATTGGGCCCAGTGCTTCAGGGGGTCATACACCAGCACAGCGAGCATATTGCCTGCTGCTGCAGCCAGGATACCTATGGGCTGTAAGTCAGTGGGGCAAGCAGAGCAGCTTCACCTTGGGCCCTCCCACCTACCCCTGCTTTGGAACTGCCCAAAATTGGCCTCCTAGAAGCAGTTGGCAGTGATGTTATGCTTGCTTGAGGTACCACAAATGCTGTTCTTGGTGAATGGGGGCCCCTGCAGGGTATGGGGGGGGCCTGCATTGGGCCTTACTACTCCAGGAGCCGGCCCTGCCTGTTAGTGTTGGTGTCAGCAAAAGCACTTCCTACACATGCTTGCCTTATTCTCATGCCATCTAGTTGATGTTTTGAATTCGTTCTTATTTAGACACAAGTAAATGACAAACAGGGCAAAGCCCAACACAGATTCTTCGTCCTTTTATATTTGTGGTTGGAGGGGCAAACTGACTTTACCATTGGGTGTAGAGCTAGGACATGATTTTGCAGAAATTGCTTTTTAATTTGTTGATGATTTGTAATGAACTAATGACACCCAGATGTGCAATCTACTCTCAGCACATAATTTGAGATGGAAGTAACCCTGTATTTACTGCTTAGTGGACTCTAATCTGCTGCACATCCACTAGATTTAGATTTATTCCTGTTTATTCAGTAACCAGACTGGGCTCCAATGATCATTGGCTTGTAATATGTGAAGAATTTAGGTCACAGGATTTTGCTGCATTATACTCTAAGAATATCCTGTGTAAGTGGGATAATAATTGATGGATGGGAATGCAATCCCTGTCTGAGTGCACTGAATGCTTTCTACAATTCTTGCTGTGGGCTTCAGCTAAATGCCAAAGGGGACATCCTTGTCTGAATCTTTGCTATTTAATAAACTTTGTCTGTTATGTTTTGTGTAGTAAAATACGGGAACAGTTAACAATGCACTTCTCTTAGGTCATTCACACCTGCTAAGGAGGTTTATGAGACACACCCCTCCTTCCCAAACTGCCTAAGTTTAAAGGCCTATGCGGACATGACTCTGTTCAGTCTCCTAACCATCATTAGGACATTGGAAGCACCTTGCAGGCTCACCGTGATGAACACCTTGAGTTCATCTTGTTTGTTATCCTTTCCTTCTTTAATGTTCAGACTGAACATCAGTTCATGTTGAAAACCTAAGTTTACAGAACTACTTTTTAAAAAAGTTAACCATGATTGCCAACTCTGGTTTGGAGTTAACTATGTGTAGTCAAAATGTTGATGCAGGCACAATGCTGCCCATGATGAGAGGGAATGGAGGAGGGGGAGATTGAGGGCAGAGGTTAAACGTCTGTGAGGCAACACATGGCGGCTGCCCCAGGTATCGTTTGTGGAGGGGTGCCTGGGCTGCTGCCTTGTGTCGTATGTCCGCCCTCTCTCCCTTATATCCAGTTTGCTCCTAAATGGAGCGATTCTGGATGCCAGGGGGGCAGAGTGGGGGTGGCATTAAGGGCGCTGTGGCGCAGGGAAGTTGCTCCGCCCCAGGCACCATCAGAGCCTGATCTGGCTGTGATTGAGGGAGAGCGCAAACCTGCAAAGCACTCCCAATCTACTAACAATGGTTAAGCCCAATGCATGGTCCTAAATTTTTCTTTTTTGCAAACTTGACATAGATAGAATTCATCCACTCCTTGTGCTGCTGTTTTTCCTATTCCCTTTCTGATCTGATCACCATCTTTCTCATCACTGTCCTTTCCTAGCTCTCTGATCCAACTAAAATAACTTTGTGCTTCTGTTCCAGCAACAGGAACTTAGCTTGGTGTTATGGCAACTTCACATGTATCCTTGTGTTCCCTACCTTTCCTCCTCTCCTGTCTTGAAACTTGAGAGAGAGCAACAGCTACAGTGATCGTTGTACAGTACAAGGCATTGTTATACTGGCCTTTGCCAGGTTTCACAGGTCTCCATTGCAGGTCTCTGCACCTGATGTGAAATGAAGTGTGTTTGGAGCATCTGCCTCCGAGTCAAATTATTTTAGCTCATTTCACCATGTCTATTCCAATCACATCACAAGTTACCACTGTTATGAATAGTATCAATGTTGCATTTTGAAAGTACTTTGCATTTATATGATTACTTGTTAGTATTCATACAAGCACATATGCAATATGGAGCTCCCCATTTTCCCCCCACGTATGCTTTGATGGAGTGGATTGCAGTGCACAAAAGCTTATGCAGAAATAAATTGGTTAGCCTTTAAAGTGCTACAAGACTGTTTTTGCCGCATTTGCCTCTTCTATTGAATCATACTGTTGGTCTGCCTAGTCTAGTACTATCTGCTGTCATCTGTGGTGGTTCCCCATGGTCTTGGGAAGAAAGTGAGAAGTTTGAAGTTACAAGGCTGAGGTTATTTCGGTCTTGAGATGCAGAAACTTTGGGGTGTCTTTCTCTGGGCCAGTTTGCATATCACTTCCCATCCACCCCCCAAAATCAGGAAATGGTTTGGTGCGTTAAAAATCAGATAGGACTTCACTGCATCCCAGTGACCTCATTGAGAGTGTGTTGCGGTCCGCTCACTACCCTAGCCCCCCCCCCTCCATGAATCTCTCTCCCAACTGCTTATCTATTTGTTGTTCCATTATTTGGAGGAAGGAAGGGAGTTCTCACTTGACCCACCAATGCCTGGAACACTCTGTGGCAGCCACTAACCCAGGCACTACTAATATAACCTCAGGAAATCTAATTTTCTCAGGGCTGCTGATGTCCTAGTAGGAAGAAGGGGATTTGGAGGCAGTGGGAAAGAAATAAACTTGGAAAATTATGGGAAGGGCAAGCTGTTGAGCTGGAAGGTAACAATACAGGCATGCCCTGGTATCTGCTGGGATTCTGTCAGTCCAGGAAAAACCCCTTTCTCAAAGACTAGAGAGCTGCTGTTGGTGGTTCACAAATGTTTTCAACTGGCCCTTGACATACGGAGCCATTGGCTGCGGGTTCCCAGTAGGGCTACAATTCTATATAGGCATGCCCCGGTATCCACTGGGGTTCCGTTCCCGACTCCACCCTAGATACTTGAAACAGTGGATACTGAGGGTACCTTTTTAAAGAAAGGGGAACATCAGTAGTTTTGCTGCAACAAGGTAAAAAAAAGAGATTTGTTTATTGTTCCCTTATCTTTCTGAAACCATGGATTCCGAATCAGTGGATAGCAGAGCACGCCTGTAATTCTAACCATGTGTATTTAAGGTATACATTGCAAGTTCTTAAATAAAGGTAAATACATTGACTCTCAGAAATTGGACATAGTCTCATAAGAAGAGCCCCGCTGGAGCAGGCCTTGGCCCATCTAGTCCAGCTTCCTGTCTCTCACAGTGATCCACCAGATGCCTCAGGGAGCACACAAAACAAGATAACAGCATCCTGTTGCCACTCCCTTGCACCTGGCATTCTGAGTTAGCCTGCTTCTAAAATAGGGAGGCTCCACCGCCCATCATGGCCTGTAGTCTCTGTGGCCATTGCCCAACCCTTTGTTGAACCAAGTTTTGAATTGACTGTAGTACATGTTCCCATAGCAACATTCTACCTGGGGTGGCTTCAGTCATTTGCCTGGTCAGGTGCTGGCTGGGGGCCAGGGTTGATCACCTGATTGGGCTGACCTCTGAACACTGTATTAGTGGGAGTAGGTAGCATCCAGTATGCCGGGGTCAGAAGGAGGCTTTGCTTCAGGGCTCCCAGCAACCTGGGACTGATACTGGTGTATAAACTGTTGCCATCTACTGTATTATCTAATGCTTTACTGAGACAGAATTGAGTTGGAAGTTGGTAGTGGTTTGTTGGTTTTGCAAAACTTCAGTGACTGTGTTTCACCTTCTTTTCCAGAGAGCAGAACTGACATCTGATAAAGATCTGTACCTTGACAACAGCTCCATTGAAGAGGCATCAGGAGTCTATCCAATCGACGACGATGATTATACTTCTGGGTCAGGCTCAGGTAAATTCATAAATGAGTTTGGAGGGGGATCTTTACGTGTGATGTTTTTATTCGCCTGGTCAACGGACATGTGTGAAATAAACCATAAAGGGCATAATCTAATCCTCTAGATTTCAATGGAAAACACATTATCTGTTGAATACTTGTTGAAGCAGTAATACTGTTTACATGAGATACTCTGAACCATGCGTTTCTAAACATTAGTATTAGTCTCATTTAGAGAAAGTTATCCTGGAGGGGTACTGGATTTATAGAGGCAGGGGGTAAATTTGAGGAACCAAAATGTAATTGTGGCTCATTGACTACACATCATAAGTAGATAATGAGCTACAGGAGTTCAGTTAATGAACATATTTCAGTTTATGTTTTTGTATGCCTTTCATGAACTTGGCACATCATATATAAAACTATATATGCTATAAAGCATATTGCGTTGAGTTGTGGGGTGGGGTGTTGAAGTGAGGGTGCTGACTGTATGGTGGAAAAAGACTGGAGCTTTCTGTCCCGTTCTATCCCTGACCCCACCATGAAACCTCAATAACTTTATACAACTTTTCAATAGTTGTACAACTTCCTGAATTCTTCCTCTTGCAGAATGTAACTATCTTCTGTTTAATGGAGTTTAGATAGGTGGGAATTTAGACATGGACATTTAATTGGATTTATTTTTAAAAATAGTGGAATAGAGAGAGAATGAGAGAGAAAATGGTGTTTGGATAGATCCAAACTGGGTAACTTTTTAGTTGTAAAAAGATCATACCAGGCTGTTTGCCTTTTCCTCCCTCTCTTCCTCTGTATAATTGGCTGAATGTTTCTGAGTAATGGAAAACTAAACTTAAGAAGCCAAGCACTGCCAAGCAAATATAATTGAAATTAAATCAGTGATGTAGATTTAAAAAGTAGCGAGTGTTTAATATCAGTGTAAAGCAGTCACTACATAATGAGTCTTATTCCTGCTCTGCCCTTTTCCAACCTGATAAATTTCACAAAACAAATTTGGAACTTGTTGATTAGCCAGCACCTGAATAATTAAGAGCTAGTCTACACAGACAGCAGATTATGTGGTTGAATGGGTTCTTCAAAGTGTGTGTGTGTGTGTGAGAGAGAGAGAGAGGGAGAGGGAGAGAGAGAGAGATGTTTCTTTAAAAAAAATTTTTTAAACCCCCTTACCTCTTCAGACATGGTGGCGCTGCGGGTTAAACCGCTGCTGCTGGGCTTTCTGACCGGAAGGTTGGGAATTCGAGACTGCAATGGAATGAGCTCCCGTTTCTTGTCCCGGCTCCTGCCAACGTAACAGTTCAAAAGCACCTAAAAAAGCAAGTAGATAAATAGTACCACTTTGGTGGGAAGGTAACGGCGTTCCATATGCTACGGCGTATAGTCATGCTGGCCACATGACCACGGAAGTTTGTCCTTGGACAAACGCCAGCTCTACAGGCTTAGAAACAGAGATGAGCACCGCCCCTATAGTCTGTCATGACCAGACCATTCAGTCGTGGGGAAACCTTTACCTTTTACCTCTTCAGAAGCCTCCCGTTCCACAATGAACCCGCTGGCCTGCCTGTTCCGGCGCAGCGTAGGATTGCGCTCTCAATCTGGCACGTTTGTCTTAGGCCTTCTCCAAAAGGATGCGCACCATTCATATTGATATCAGGAAACATTTCACAGCTCTTACGCTGCACCCTAAAATAGATCTCTTTTTCTCATCTGACACTTCTTGTACACTTGGGTTATCAGATGAAGCTCTGCTTTGTATATCTCCAGAGGTTCAGCCGACTAACAGAGCCTTTTCATGGGTGATGCACACTCTAGAATTTATTACCTAGGATGGTTAGTTGCCTTGTTCAATCATAAACAGAGGTGTGATTTTTTTGGTGATAACAAAACATAAATACATAACACTGCTTTCTGCACTTCTCATTTCTGAAGAAATAAAACAACACTCCCCCTCCCCCC
>JAJKFI010015918.1:0-17577 GCA_029204185.1 Lerista edwardsae
GAGTGAGTGAGTGAGTGAGTGAGTGAGTGAGTGAGTGAGTGAGTGAGAGAGAGAGAGAGACTCACTGGGTAAATATTCAGGTGGTTATATTGAAATCTATGAATTTCAAAGCGTTGGCTTAATGCATGCGCACAAACTGGAATTCAGGGGATTCTATGTACGCACTGTGTTACTTTTGTCGTACTATCATCTTCCAAAAGTCAAGCTCAGCTGGTGCCCCTCTCCATGTGGAGTTCCTGACAAAGCTGCTGCAGTTAGAATTTACTCTGCCCAACAAATCTCCCAGAATGGTTTACATAAAATCAAACAATGGCAAATACAGTAATTAGAACAGAAAGGGGGTTATTTTGGGAGGAAGGGAAAGTACCTTGCTTCCAGTTTTTGTCACCCTCCTTACAGAGTAGTTGGTGTTCCTGTTTGCCACTGGATGGAGGGAAGGGCCAGTCTCAAGCTTAAAGTGGTGTCTGTAGATAAAAGGTGATAGTGGTGGTTTTTGCCCTCCTGGCTTTTCATTCATCTACCCTTCTTCACAGAAGAAGAAGAGAAAAGTACCAGCAGAAGCACGTAAGAGTCAGTGCGTGGCTTTAGATCTTGGCAACTGATTCCTAGCTATAGTTGACGGATGCTGTCTGAGAGAGTATTTTCATACCCTGAACTGTTGCATAAAATGGTGAGCATGTTTTGTGGTGCAGATAAGTCCACTGATTGAAAAAAAAACCATAGCTCAGTGGCTGGCCATGTTTTGCCCACTAATTTGATTTCCACATCTTAAGGGATCTTGGTTGGTAAGGTGAGCAAAGACGTCTGCCACTATATAGCATGTTTGCAACACTCTCTTTTGCAACTCATGTGTCCATGTGCAGGCTGGCACTGAGAACGCAATCTTAAGCAGCGCTGGAATGGCGAGGCCAACAGGCCAGCGTTCAATCCCTTACTGTAGGGGAGGCTCCAGCCTCCCCTGTGAACTCCTTGGATCGGCGCCTGCTAAACAGCAGGCACAGATCCGAAGAGACCGCACGGCCCAAATCAGGGCCGTGCAGCCTCCAGCGTAGCCTTAGGATGTGGCTTATGGCCGCCTTCCAAGCTCGCCCATGTCCCGCCCCCAACCTCCCCCCCCCCGACAATCCTGTGTCCATATGGACACGGAGCCTCCCTTGCGCCGGCTGGCTTCAGCTGACACGAGGGAGGCTTGGCAGGAGCTCAACGGGACCAGCGCTGCCTGCAGCTCTCATCCCATTGCTCTAGCGCCAACGTAGGGGTGCCCCCACGTTAGCACTGAGGCCATCGCGTGGACGGGCAGCGTTGGATTGCGCTGTGACTCTGAGAGTGGTGCAAACACGCTTTGCAGTGCATTTGCAACGCTCCTGGGCTGGCACAAGTCACTTGTGCCGGCCTAACTCCAGGTTAGGATTGCACCCTGGGAGGCTGTCTTAGATGAGGAATACGTCTTCAGCCACTCCTCCTTCCTACAGTTTAAGCTGTGAACCAGCACCCACTGGAGAGGACTGGTAGCATAATTTTTCACCTCCTTCTGATTTTTCATAAGCCCTTCTTCCCCTGCGATTCTGCCCTGTCATGTCATATTCCATATCCCGTGATGTGGACCAATGGGATGAAGTGAAATGGAAGGGGCTTGCTGCAGTGATCAGTCTTCTGACCTGAATGCATCTTTGCTGTTGAAGAAGCTCATGGAAATGGACTTTACATGATTTAAAATAAAGTACTTTTAGTTCTTCTTGCTAAACCATTTTAGAATCAGAAAATCATAGTGGTGGAATCTAATTCGCATGCTCTCTCTCTCCCTCCCTCCCTCCCTTCCTTCCCTAATGGTCCTCATATTTTCTAACACAACTGTTACCAGAGTCTGCATCAGCAGATGCTAATAAGATTTTGTTCAATATGCAAATGTTAACAGAACCACATAAGAGTGGCTCATATGTTAGGACGACAGGTGGCTGTGGTAGAATGTTAAGTTATTCCTAGCCTTTTTCCTACTGCCCTAGAGTAAGTAGATCGCAGAAATGCTTTCTGTGTGAACTGTAGAAAGGGAACATATATTGAATATGTACTTGACTATTGCCACAGATCTGGCAAAGCTCAACAATTTAGTTTTCTGCCTCTGTGGCATGGCAGGCTGAATCTGTTGGCATGTTTTGAAACCTGTGTTGTTGTTTAAAAACAACAACAAAACTATGCAATTAATTTTATGGCCTCAGAGCTAGAAAGGACAAACTCAAAATTGTTTCCTTATGCTGTTTCTAAAACTCTGTTTTCCAAAGGAGTTGGATTCCTTGGACATGTTTCTCATGAGCTAATTATAAGGTTTTCTTATTGTTGGCTAGAAGCAGCTCTTTAACACATTTAAATCTTTCGATTGCCCCTTGGGAAAACAGCTTTCTGCTCCCAATTAGGAGTTCCTGTTTATTTACAGATTGTCTAATCATTATACATTTCGTGTGCTTGAAAATAGCCGCACAGTCCCCAACACCTTAGTTGCGCAAATGGAGGCAATAAAAATCTGAAAAAGGGTTCAAAAGAGATTTACTTGTGCCTATCTTACGTGTGCTTATTGGTTTTAGAGGGAAGGCTTTCAATGTTGGGTTAAAACCATTGAACCAAGAACACAGAAGAAGAAAAAATGTACAGGAACTGTTATATGAGTTTCCCATGCACTGGGGACTGGAAACTCAGAACAAACCTAAATTGTGTGTGGAAGGTTTATACAGGTTGATATACAGGTTGTCCCTTATCCGGGCTGCTTGGGATCCAAATCCTACCCAGTTTTCCAGCCCTGATGTAGCCGTCCCAATGGTTTGTGTGCTGCATGTTGTGGTGATGAGGAAGTCATAGAGGCCTCCTCAAGATAAAGGAACATTTCTTAGCTTACTTCAAAGCTGCATTGCAGTTGCATCAGCACCAGAAAGTTGGATACGATTGGGTCCTATGATGGGAAGGTGTCTGGATTTCGGAATAATTGCATACATATAATGAGAAACGCTTCCTGTAACTCTTTTCAGTTACCCATTTGATGGTGTCTGCGGGGGTCTTTTTCAACGATGTTTGTATAGGCACATACCACAGAGCAGAGAATAGAATTTACAGCTTATAAGTTCTATATGCTTGTATATGGGAATGAGCATAAGACCTTCTAGTGTTTTACACTACAGAAAGTTTTTTTTTAAGTTTTGGGAAAAAATGTCTGGATTTCAGAATAGTCTGGATTTTGGATGCTTGGATAAGGGATCATCTACCTGTAGTAGATACTGATTTGGGGTCCTTGTATTCGCTTTGTGAATTGAGACTGAAGCCTGGTACTATATAAATTGCCCTTGAATATTATATCTCTCCCCCCCCCCACTTTACCTGATTTATGGCACGTTCACAACAGTTGTGTGGATCACGGGACTTGTGCTGGCTACACTAGGATTCTGGTTAATCTCCTTTTTGGAACCTTCTGATAATGATCTATAACAACTCTTCTCAACATTTGTCTTTGCTGTACCACTTCTCATGGTCCACCTATTGGAAGTAATGGTGATGACATCATTGCCACTTACTTCCAAGTTGGGAGGCCAGGTGCTGCTGACGAACACCAGTTAGAGGTTCAAGGTGGATGGGAGAGTTTTTCTGAGTGTGGAAAAGCATGCTTTGGAGCTCTGCTCACTGTGCCAAGCCTCCATCCTTTGTCATGTCCTGTTGCTAGTCTCACTGCCCAGCAGCAGAGGTCCAGAGGTTCCCTGCGTGCCACCACCTCAAGTACCACTGGTTGAGAAACACTTACCTATAATACAGTAGTGATAGATAATGCTGTATATGGAGTCCCCAAAAAATGAGTAGCAGACTTACCATTTAAAGAATCAAGTAAAAAACTTTGAACAGGGTTGCAATCTTAGCAAATTTCTAAATTTCAGTTCATAGTCCAGTTATGTAGAAGCTTGTGGATGATTCATGATTGCTTTTACATTTTGCACTAAAGCGCACACATTCTGCATTATCATAACATAATGTTCTATATTTTAAAATATATGTTTTATATAGGAGGAACACTCCCAAATGGCTGAAGTTCACGTTAGCATGTACAACTCGGTCGTTAAAATGTACTACATGCTTGTGTGCTTGCATGTGTTTAAAACAGCCCTCATTAACTTTGAACTGAATGTTTTCACGGGCTGCTTGGATTCAGCTGGATCATAGTTCCTTCAAGCAGTACAAAATGTAAATCCTCCGCTCAGTTGGAGGACTCTGAAGGAAGGTTTGGTGGGAAGCACATCTGTTGGCTCTGTTCCACCCATTATTAAGGGTCACAGACTTCTCCATCTTAGAAATCAGTCTAGTTAACAGGAGGAAATGTGTTGCCCGGACTTTTCCCTCTCCATCGGTCCTCAGAGGAGAAATAATCATCCTGTTTTTGTCTCTTGGATTGCATGTCATTGGAATACAACCACTTAGACCCAACCCTTCCCACCCAGCCCAGAGTGGGCTGCTCTGAGCCACTCTTGCAGCTCCAGGGCTTCATACTGGCACAGTTCATAAGAACATAAGAAAAAGCCTTGCTGGATCAGTCCAAAGGCCCATCTAGTCCAGCTTCCTGTATCTCACAGTGGCCTACCAGATGCCTCAGACAAGACAACCAGATACTTGTGTGAGTTGTGTCCTGCTGCCACTCCCCTGCATCTGGCATTTTAAAGTAGACTATTACCCTTGCACCACCCCCAAGGAAGACAACAGACTGAGGTTGGGGTTCAACTTTATTAAGCACAAATGTAAATCATGTAACCTACCAAACACCCATCCCTCCCTCGCCAGTCTGGGGTAGGCAAAAAAAACTGCCATCCATGGCCACTTTGAATGGCAGAAAAAAATTCCTACCTGGCCCTCATGATGAACGACCAGCTAATCTCAGATTGGACATACCTATCATAGCTTGTAACCTGTAACGGAGTTTTCCTCCATAAATCTATCCAATCCCCTTTTAAAGGCATCCAGGCCCAATGCCATCACCACATCTCGTAGCAAGGAGTTCCACATTCTAATTACACACTGGGTAAAGAAATACTTTCTTCTGTTAGTCCTAACTCTCCTAACACTCAGCTTTAGAGGATGTCCCCTGGTTCTGGTATTGTTGAGAGGCAAAAGAGATTCCCTTTATACACTCTATCCACTCCATGCATAATTTTGTATGTCTCAATCATGTCCCCCCTCAGGCACCTTCTTTCTAGACTGAAGAGCCCCAAACGCTGTAACCTTTCCTCGTAAAGGAGGTGCCCCAGCCCAGTAATCATTTTGGTTGCTCTTTTCTGTACTTTTTCTAATTCCACTATGTCCTTTTTGAGATGTGGAGACCAAAACTGTACGCAATACTCTAGGTGTGGCCTTACCATTGCCTTGTACAATGGCAATACAATATTGGCTGTTTTATTCTCAATCCCTTTTCTAATTATCCCTAACATGGAATTTGCCTTCTTCACTGCCGCTGCACACTGGGTCGACATTTTCATTGAGCTGTCCACCAGCACCCCAAGATCTCTCTCCTGGTCTGTAACTGACAGCTCAGAACCCATTAACCTATATGTGAATTTTTGGTTTTTTGCCCCAATATGCATTACTTTGCACTTATTTACATTGGTTAGTTGTGTCAGTTCAGCAAATACCACTTGGAAGCTCTGCAAAGGGAGATCTAAGAAGCCTCTACAACCATGTTTCTCAAACTTTCCAAGACCCACTTTTTAGAATGACAATCCGGGACCCACCAGAAGTGATGTCTTAGCTGGAAGTGCCGTCATCGTGATGCCAGAGCCTGCTGCTTTCCTGAGAATGCAGCACTAAATTTGGATTATTTCTCAGTCATTTTCCAATAGCAAAGGGAATCAAAGAGGAAAAAGCCTATTTACAACCTTGACACAAGCAAAACAACCGCACAGCCCTTCCTCTTTTCATCTTCCCATATTTTCAATGATGGCTGTACTAGGAGCTTCACGACCCACCTGAAATTGGATTGTGACCTGACCCACAGTTTGGGAATCACTGCTCTGCAACCAGTTCCCCTGAAATGGCCCTATATGCTATTCTAGGGGAATATAGTGTTACCATTCTAGATCTATCATTTCTGTCCATTGTAGAGGGGGAGAAAGGGTAGCCACCCTAACAGTAGGCATACCTGGTTTTTATTACTCCCTCAAAAAGAGGTTGAGTGTGCTTCCCCAAGTTCCCAATTCCACTCTGAAGTACTCTGGATTGTGACCATAAACATGAAAAATATCAAATTGCAAAATAAAAGCAATGCTGTTCCTATATTCTGTGGCTGTGGTTTCCTGAATCTGGTGAAAATTTTAATAATAATAATAATAATACATGTATTTATAACCTAGTCGCAACTGGGTGCCTGGATACAAAGCCTGAGCAAGTGTAACAGCCTTGCAGGCTGGATTGGCTTGATATTTGCACATGATAGATTGGCTTTATTTTTAAGAAAATGCACATTTGTAAGTGCGTATCGCATAGATACAGGCTCAGTTACTGTGTACTGTGACCCAAATCCCTCACAGGAAAAGCTGAATTTTTAGGAGGGGAAAAAAACCCCAAAATGATCTTCAGCTTTTGTTCTGTGGTAGAACAGTCTGAATATTTTATTTTAAATTACTAAAGCGTACATCTTCTCTCCCACTTAGACCCTCCCTTTCCCCTCATCAGCTAGAAAAAAATTGGTAGGAGTTTTTGAGAGTGGTGGATTTCTGGAACTTGCCTCCCCTCTCACCTACATGACCTCCTCTCAGGTACTATTGATTACAACTGCTCTTCAAGGCTTTTAAAAAAAGAACCAACTGTATTTCAAAGCGGCTCTCTTTAGAATGAGGTTTCCATGGGGGATAACTTGCAAGGTGACCATTTTGGAGACATTACACTAATCACTGCTAGGCTGGGGCAGCAGCAGCAGCCAGCAGAGACAAGGCTATTGAGGTGAAAAGTTATCAGCATGCATGCCAGTGAAGTTACCTTGGCAGCTTTAATCGTTAGGTCTTATTCTCTCCAGCTGGAAGGAAAATGTTAGGTCTTCTGAAAAGGATAAAATGGGTCTGATTGAGCAAACCAGGGCAAGCGAAGGGGAAAAATTGTGAACCTCTCAGTGAAAATGTTAGATACATGCATTCATGAGGTGGTGTTTTGGGTTTTTTAAAGGAGAAAGTATGTAATCTTCAAGATGGGGTTGCTTACTGATACCAGGATTCTCGGAACACTTTTAAAAGACGTAAATGTGGCATTTAGCTCAGGGGTATCAACCGTGTTTCATACAGTGGGCCAAATAGCTGAGGGCTGGAAGTGACAGCAATTAGCAAGTAATTAATCTGTGGAACTCCTTGCCACAGGAGGTGGTGATGGTATCTGGCCTAGGTGCCTTTAAAAGGGGATTGGACTGTTTTCTGAAGGAAAAGTCCATCATGGGATTTTGATGGGTTGTGCAACCTCCTTATGTTATTAGTAGGCTACTTCAGAATGCCAGGTGCAGGGGAGTAGCAACAGGATGCAGGCATCTTGTCTTGTGTGCTCCCTGAGGCATCTGGTGGGCCACTGTGAAATACAGGAAGCTGGACTAAACGGGTCTTTGGCCTGATCCAGCAGGGCTCTTAACTGTATCCCTTGAAACACACATGCAGTTTCTTGCCTCCTCATCCCCAGTGGGCTTAAGCCAGATAGTTGGTGCTTGCATGTAAGGTAGTAAGCACAAAGAACTACTGCTGCTGATGTGGTCTCCTCTGTCTGAAAGAGGGCATCCTTTGGTCCATTTTGTGAACAGAATTTTCTAAAAACGCTCTGGGAACAGTTTATATTTTTGAACATTGATGGCACCAGAGAAGATTCTGAAGGTAGATGATGCAGCTGCTGAGTAAGTCTGGGTCTGCTTATCACCTGGATGCAAGGACTTTCTGAGCCCCTTGTAATCAGGCTGTAATACCAACCTGTAGCATTGTAGTCACCATATAAAGAAACTTGTTATTTATGAGAAGGAAATGCAGTTTAGGCGATATAATTATGCCTGAGCCTGTGTGATAACCTTGTATGTTTGAAACTCATCTGATTTTGAAAGTTGTTATTTGAGACTCTTAATGATTTTTCATTCTGTGTACATGTTTTAAAGAAAGCAATACTAGGTTTCCATTGTTTCATTATATGGCTTAAATCAGCTTGTCTGTTTTAGGGTGCAATCCTAACCAGGAGTTAGGCTGGCACAGTTAGGCCAGCAAAGTTTGGACAGCACAAGGGACACCGTAAAGTATATTTGGACCACTGTTGGAGTCAGAGAAGCCAGCACACAGAAGTGCGCCATTCTCCCTGACTCTGAGAGTGGTCCAAACGCGCTTTACAGTAGCCCTTGTGCCAGCCAAACTTTGCTGGCTTGACTGTACCGGCCTAACTCCAGGTTAGGAATGCACCATTAGTACTTAGGGTTACCAGATACAAACGGGGACTGTGCGTATACCTTTAACCATTGTATAGAAGACAAAATTTTGGCAGCTCAAAAGGGAAGGGTTTAAAAAGCTGCACCTATCAAAATTCCTTCTTATATATCAGCTCTCATTTTAAGTACAGCATTGTTATTCTGAAATTGTCACATTTCTTTTTTGTTCTGAATCGTTTCATGCTGATTACGAGAGAGATTCAAATAGACCTTATTCATTCATTTGTAAAACTGATTTTTTTTGGCCCATGAACATGTGTAAAATGTTGTAATGTGTGTATGGCCCTTGTACTGAAAAGTTTAGAGACCCCTGTTCTATACAATGGTTAAAAGTATAGGCACTCTGTCCCCATTTGTGACTGGTAAATCTAAGTATACTGTAATCCATCTTTAAACAGACAAACCAAAACTACCCTCCATCATTGCACATGACATCAATTTCATTAATTGCAATTATTTGGGGCTTGTTTTACTTTCCATGGTTGGAGCGGCTCAAGTTGGGTTTTATCTGTAATGAGAATTTTAGATCCTTGAGCACATGCATGTGCTCAGGAGAAAGGTCTTTTCTTTAACACAGGGAGCATGAAACATCTTTCTGGCTTCTGTTCTGGATGTTATAGTAACGATACCAGCTAGCTAAGCAAAAGTATAATCCAGAACATGGTTTTCAACTCCAAGGCTGAGCTCTCATTGCCACAGGCTCATGCCAGTGTTTCAAATCTACTTCTGATGCACATACACATGCTGACTTAGTATTGTTTCGTGCTTACATAAGGAAAATCTGCAAATGCCCTTCAGTACTCTAAATCACTTTTATATAAGCTGTGTGTCGCGTTTTAGTTTTTTGTTAAGCCTAAGAGGAGTCTAAGAGGAGTAAAATAAGTATAGAGCAGCACATTTCACACTAAGTGGGGTGTTTGTGGTGGTGTTTTGTGCATACAGGGGTATTGTTGCCACAGGGGCAAAGAAAAACCACTAGAGCAGTGCTTCCCAATCTGTGGGTCGCAACCACAATAAATCTCTTAAATAAATTATTAAAAAAAACATGCTTATATTATCTCCACCTATCTTGGGTCAGCTGTCGCTGAAGAAATGGCTGGGCTAGCAGTCTAGAATAGTGCAGCATTAAAACATTCTCTTCAGTACATGACCTGAGTTGTAGCCAGACCAAGGAAGTTGGCCATAGTTTCCTAAAAAAGAATGTGGGTTAGGTGAGAGAATAGCTCTTTTTGCTTTGGGGCAATAAAACTGCCTGTGTTGTGCTTTAGTTTGCTGACCTCGGGTCTCTGTATATACAGTGCTTTACAAAATAAGTTTGCATCTCTTCCAGTTGCTTGCCAAGGCAGCAAATTTGTTCGAGCACTGTGAGATTAGCTGAGCCTTCTTTAGCCAAAGGGCATCACTCATCCACCATTGGAGCTGAGAAGTTTTTTAAGTCTGGGCAAGATCTTTGTTATGTCAAGAAGCATATAAACACATTAACAGATGCAACTCATGTCTTAAGAACTTCTATAATCTCTCTCTCTTGCTCTCGCTCTATATGTGTGTGTGTGTGTGTGTGTGTGTGTGTGTGTGTATCTTGGGTTCATTTCGTACTGGGAAAAGCTTGAGAAAGGAAGCAATGAATT
Organism: Lerista edwardsae; assembly: GCA_029204185.1. Classification (NCBI taxonomy): domain Eukaryota; kingdom Metazoa; phylum Chordata; class Lepidosauria; order Squamata; family Scincidae; genus Lerista; species Lerista edwardsae. The sequence goes on from JAJKFI010015918.1 coordinate 10,084, forward strand.
TTAATTTGATTTTTGAGGATCATTCAACCTCCTCAGAGGAGGAATTTTTCAGACAGATGTTCTGGGCCTGTGTTCTTACTGTGTACTATGGAAGGAGTGCTTGGTTGAGCATACTGCATTTGTAGCCAAAACCTTAGTGAGAAACCATCCATTGTAAAGTGTTATTCCCCTGGCTTTGAAGACGCCAAGGCACATTCTAACAAAAAAAAATTTAAGAGTTTGTGGGTTAATGAAGAAAAAAATGGTTAGGGCAGTGTTATTCAGGACCCACTTGGTGGGTCGCAGAAAGCTGGGAGCAGCCATCTTGGAAACTGCATACCTTCCTCTTGTTACATTCCTTTTGTGAGTACTAACAGTTGAATATTCAAGTGAGGGTTTTTTTTTAATTTTGTTTTTAGTTCAGTGCTTTTACATAATATTTTGTCCTTATCTTGCTTTCTGTCAGGGTTGTTTTATGGTTGTACAATTGCTGCAGTACAAAAATGCCAGTTTTGCATTTCAGGAGTATCATTTTATTATGTTACAATGACAACACTTCCTGCTTGATGATGTCACTTCCTGCCACAACATCACTTCCAGGTTATGACATCACTTCTGGTGGGTCCCAATAGGAGTGCCATTCTAAAAAGTGGGTCCTGGTCTAAACAGTTTGAGTACCACTGGTTTAGGCTTTTTAACAGTTCCTGCTAGGAACGAACTTTATGACATATTAAAAAGTTGAGTTTGCATATTCTTTGAGGATGAGTAAGCCCCAAATACTAAACTACCTTAAGAATCTAAGGCATGTCATTAAGGTTACTATCCAGCTTTGATTGTCGAAGTATTCACTGGTTTTTGTAAACTGCTTATTGTAAAAAATACTCCATCTTTTCGTGATGGTGTTCGTCTATTCAGGAAGCCTGCCCCCTCAGTCTGGATGGACTTGGTTCACCATCAGTAACTTCATCATGTGGCCAAATCCATGTTCACTAGGAGTTGTCTAGTTGACTGGGATCACCCATTGTCAGCCTCCAATTCGCTTCATTTGTCCTCAGTGACATCATTGCATAACCAAATCTAGCTAGCTAAACAACATCATCCCACTCAACAAATGATCTGAGATTGCCAATGACTAATCCAGCAGAAATTTAGAAGGGAGGCAAAAAGTGTCAGAAGCAGCAATGGCAAAGAGATGGATATAGTATCAAGACTTTTTTAAAAGAAATAATCCTCACCCCCTGCACTAAAAGCACTACTTACCTGAAACAAAATACAGGTAATGTTGGATTTCGCTGTAGTTTGTTGCAACCTTTGTCACAGTCTTGTTGTATGAACTTGTGCACGTCATTATCTTCCACATACCGATGAACTACATTTCAGTATTCTTTCCAGTGGCAGTTCTGCCGCTATTGTTGGGGGAGCAAATGCCACAAGCACTGCGCTGGTAAAGCAGGGAGAGGGGTGGCGACAAGACGGCTTGCCTCTCACAGAGGATCTCCCTGCTGAAAAAAAAGTGAATGCTGTCACTTCTATGGTTCCCTGTTAGCAGGGCCGCCCTTAAACCAATGTGACCAGTGTTGCCACATTGGGCCCAGTGCTTCAGGGGGTCATACACCAGCACAGCGAGCATATTGCCTGCTGCTGCAGCCAGGATACCTATGGGCTGTAAGTCAGTGGGGCAAGCAGAGCAGCTTCACCTTGGGCCCTCCCACCTACCCCTGCTTTGGAACTGCCCAAAATTGGCCTCCTAGAAGCAGTTGGCAGTGATGTTATGCTTGCTTGAGGTACCACAAATGCTGTTCTTGGTGAATGGGGGCCCCTGCAGGGTATGGGGGGGGCCTGCATTGGGCCTTACTACTCCAGGAGCCGGCCCTGCCTGTTAGTGTTGGTGTCAGCAAAAGCACTTCCTACACATGCTTGCCTTATTCTCATGCCATCTAGTTGATGTTTTGAATTCGTTCTTATTTAGACACAAGTAAATGACAAACAGGGCAAAGCCCAACACAGATTCTTCGTCCTTTTATATTTGTGGTTGGAGGGGCAAACTGACTTTACCATTGGGTGTAGAGCTAGGACATGATTTTGCAGAAATTGCTTTTTAATTTGTTGATGATTTGTAATGAACTAATGACACCCAGATGTGCAATCTACTCTCAGCACATAATTTGAGATGGAAGTAACCCTGTATTTACTGCTTAGTGGACTCTAATCTGCTGCACATCCACTAGATTTAGATTTATTCCTGTTTATTCAGTAACCAGACTGGGCTCCAATGATCATTGGCTTGTAATATGTGAAGAATTTAGGTCACAGGATTTTGCTGCATTATACTCTAAGAATATCCTGTGTAAGTGGGATAATAATTGATGGATGGGAATGCAATCCCTGTCTGAGTGCACTGAATGCTTTCTACAATTCTTGCTGTGGGCTTCAGCTAAATGCCAAAGGGGACATCCTTGTCTGAATCTTTGCTATTTAATAAACTTTGTCTGTTATGTTTTGTGTAGTAAAATACGGGAACAGTTAACAATGCACTTCTCTTAGGTCATTCACACCTGCTAAGGAGGTTTATGAGACACACCCCTCCTTCCCAAACTGCCTAAGTTTAAAGGCCTATGCGGACATGACTCTGTTCAGTCTCCTAACCATCATTAGGACATTGGAAGCACCTTGCAGGCTCACCGTGATGAACACCTTGAGTTCATCTTGTTTGTTATCCTTTCCTTCTTTAATGTTCAGACTGAACATCAGTTCATGTTGAAAACCTAAGTTTACAGAACTACTTTTTAAAAAAGTTAACCATGATTGCCAACTCTGGTTTGGAGTTAACTATGTGTAGTCAAAATGTTGATGCAGGCACAATGCTGCCCATGATGAGAGGGAATGGAGGAGGGGGAGATTGAGGGCAGAGGTTAAACGTCTGTGAGGCAACACATGGCGGCTGCCCCAGGTATCGTTTGTGGAGGGGTGCCTGGGCTGCTGCCTTGTGTCGTATGTCCGCCCTCTCTCCCTTATATCCAGTTTGCTCCTAAATGGAGCGATTCTGGATGCCAGGGGGGCAGAGTGGGGGTGGCATTAAGGGCGCTGTGGCGCAGGGAAGTTGCTCCGCCCCAGGCACCATCAGAGCCTGATCTGGCTGTGATTGAGGGAGAGCGCAAACCTGCAAAGCACTCCCAATCTACTAACAATGGTTAAGCCCAATGCATGGTCCTAAATTTTTCTTTTTTGCAAACTTGACATAGATAGAATTCATCCACTCCTTGTGCTGCTGTTTTTCCTATTCCCTTTCTGATCTGATCACCATCTTTCTCATCACTGTCCTTTCCTAGCTCTCTGATCCAACTAAAATAACTTTGTGCTTCTGTTCCAGCAACAGGAACTTAGCTTGGTGTTATGGCAACTTCACATGTATCCTTGTGTTCCCTACCTTTCCTCCTCTCCTGTCTTGAAACTTGAGAGAGAGCAACAGCTACAGTGATCGTTGTACAGTACAAGGCATTGTTATACTGGCCTTTGCCAGGTTTCACAGGTCTCCATTGCAGGTCTCTGCACCTGATGTGAAATGAAGTGTGTTTGGAGCATCTGCCTCCGAGTCAAATTATTTTAGCTCATTTCACCATGTCTATTCCAATCACATCACAAGTTACCACTGTTATGAATAGTATCAATGTTGCATTTTGAAAGTACTTTGCATTTATATGATTACTTGTTAGTATTCATACAAGCACATATGCAATATGGAGCTCCCCATTTTCCCCCCACGTATGCTTTGATGGAGTGGATTGCAGTGCACAAAAGCTTATGCAGAAATAAATTGGTTAGCCTTTAAAGTGCTACAAGACTGTTTTTGCCGCATTTGCCTCTTCTATTGAATCATACTGTTGGTCTGCCTAGTCTAGTACTATCTGCTGTCATCTGTGGTGGTTCCCCATGGTCTTGGGAAGAAAGTGAGAAGTTTGAAGTTACAAGGCTGAGGTTATTTCGGTCTTGAGATGCAGAAACTTTGGGGTGTCTTTCTCTGGGCCAGTTTGCATATCACTTCCCATCCACCCCCCAAAATCAGGAAATGGTTTGGTGCGTTAAAAATCAGATAGGACTTCACTGCATCCCAGTGACCTCATTGAGAGTGTGTTGCGGTCCGCTCACTACCCTAGCCCCCCCCCCTCCATGAATCTCTCTCCCAACTGCTTATCTATTTGTTGTTCCATTATTTGGAGGAAGGAAGGGAGTTCTCACTTGACCCACCAATGCCTGGAACACTCTGTGGCAGCCACTAACCCAGGCACTACTAATATAACCTCAGGAAATCTAATTTTCTCAGGGCTGCTGATGTCCTAGTAGGAAGAAGGGGATTTGGAGGCAGTGGGAAAGAAATAAACTTGGAAAATTATGGGAAGGGCAAGCTGTTGAGCTGGAAGGTAACAATACAGGCATGCCCTGGTATCTGCTGGGATTCTGTCAGTCCAGGAAAAACCCCTTTCTCAAAGACTAGAGAGCTGCTGTTGGTGGTTCACAAATGTTTTCAACTGGCCCTTGACATACGGAGCCATTGGCTGCGGGTTCCCAGTAGGGCTACAATTCTATATAGGCATGCCCCGGTATCCACTGGGGTTCCGTTCCCGACTCCACCCTAGATACTTGAAACAGTGGATACTGAGGGTACCTTTTTAAAGAAAGGGGAACATCAGTAGTTTTGCTGCAACAAGGTAAAAAAAAGAGATTTGTTTATTGTTCCCTTATCTTTCTGAAACCATGGATTCCGAATCAGTGGATAGCAGAGCACGCCTGTAATTCTAACCATGTGTATTTAAGGTATACATTGCAAGTTCTTAAATAAAGGTAAATACATTGACTCTCAGAAATTGGACATAGTCTCATAAGAAGAGCCCCGCTGGAGCAGGCCTTGGCCCATCTAGTCCAGCTTCCTGTCTCTCACAGTGATCCACCAGATGCCTCAGGGAGCACACAAAACAAGATAACAGCATCCTGTTGCCACTCCCTTGCACCTGGCATTCTGAGTTAGCCTGCTTCTAAAATAGGGAGGCTCCACCGCCCATCATGGCCTGTAGTCTCTGTGGCCATTGCCCAACCCTTTGTTGAACCAAGTTTTGAATTGACTGTAGTACATGTTCCCATAGCAACATTCTACCTGGGGTGGCTTCAGTCATTTGCCTGGTCAGGTGCTGGCTGGGGGCCAGGGTTGATCACCTGATTGGGCTGACCTCTGAACACTGTATTAGTGGGAGTAGGTAGCATCCAGTATGCCGGGGTCAGAAGGAGGCTTTGCTTCAGGGCTCCCAGCAACCTGGGACTGATACTGGTGTATAAACTGTTGCCATCTACTGTATTATCTAATGCTTTACTGAGACAGAATTGAGTTGGAAGTTGGTAGTGGTTTGTTGGTTTTGCAAAACTTCAGTGACTGTGTTTCACCTTCTTTTCCAGAGAGCAGAACTGACATCTGATAAAGATCTGTACCTTGACAACAGCTCCATTGAAGAGGCATCAGGAGTCTATCCAATCGACGACGATGATTATACTTCTGGGTCAGGCTCAGGTAAATTCATAAATGAGTTTGGAGGGGGATCTTTACGTGTGATGTTTTTATTCGCCTGGTCAACGGACATGTGTGAAATAAACCATAAAGGGCATAATCTAATCCTCTAGATTTCAATGGAAAACACATTATCTGTTGAATACTTGTTGAAGCAGTAATACTGTTTACATGAGATACTCTGAACCATGCGTTTCTAAACATTAGTATTAGTCTCATTTAGAGAAAGTTATCCTGGAGGGGTACTGGATTTATAGAGGCAGGGGGTAAATTTGAGGAACCAAAATGTAATTGTGGCTCATTGACTACACATCATAAGTAGATAATGAGCTACAGGAGTTCAGTTAATGAACATATTTCAGTTTATGTTTTTGTATGCCTTTCATGAACTTGGCACATCATATATAAAACTATATATGCTATAAAGCATATTGCGTTGAGTTGTGGGGTGGGGTGTTGAAGTGAGGGTGCTGACTGTATGGTGGAAAAAGACTGGAGCTTTCTGTCCCGTTCTATCCCTGACCCCACCATGAAACCTCAATAACTTTATACAACTTTTCAATAGTTGTACAACTTCCTGAATTCTTCCTCTTGCAGAATGTAACTATCTTCTGTTTAATGGAGTTTAGATAGGTGGGAATTTAGACATGGACATTTAATTGGATTTATTTTTAAAAATAGTGGAATAGAGAGAGAATGAGAGAGAAAATGGTGTTTGGATAGATCCAAACTGGGTAACTTTTTAGTTGTAAAAAGATCATACCAGGCTGTTTGCCTTTTCCTCCCTCTCTTCCTCTGTATAATTGGCTGAATGTTTCTGAGTAATGGAAAACTAAACTTAAGAAGCCAAGCACTGCCAAGCAAATATAATTGAAATTAAATCAGTGATGTAGATTTAAAAAGTAGCGAGTGTTTAATATCAGTGTAAAGCAGTCACTACATAATGAGTCTTATTCCTGCTCTGCCCTTTTCCAACCTGATAAATTTCACAAAACAAATTTGGAACTTGTTGATTAGCCAGCACCTGAATAATTAAGAGCTAGTCTACACAGACAGCAGATTATGTGGTTGAATGGGTTCTTCAAAGTGTGTGTGTGTGTGTGTGAGAGAGAGAGAGAGGGAGAGGGAGAGAGAGAGAGATGTTTCTTTAAAAAAAATTTTTTAAACCCCCTTACCTCTTCAGACATGGTGGCGCTGCGGGTTAAACCGCTGCTGCTGGGCTTTCTGACCGGAAGGTTGGGAATTCGAGACTGCAATGGAATGAGCTCCCGTTTCTTGTCCCGGCTCCTGCCAACGTAACAGTTCAAAAGCACCTAAAAAAGCAAGTAGATAAATAGTACCACTTTGGTGGGAAGGTAACGGCGTTCCATATGCTACGGCGTATAGTCATGCTGGCCACATGACCACGGAAGTTTGTCCTTGGACAAACGCCAGCTCTACAGGCTTAGAAACAGAGATGAGCACCGCCCCTATAGTCTGTCATGACCAGACCATTCAGTCGTGGGGAAACCTTTACCTTTTACCTCTTCAGAAGCCTCCCGTTCCACAATGAACCCGCTGGCCTGCCTGTTCCGGCGCAGCGTAGGATTGCGCTCTCAATCTGGCACGTTTGTCTTAGGCCTTCTCCAAAAGGATGCGCACCATTCATATTGATATCAGGAAACATTTCACAGCTCTTACGCTGCACCCTAAAATAGATCTCTTTTTCTCATCTGACACTTCTTGTACACTTGGGTTATCAGATGAAGCTCTGCTTTGTATATCTCCAGAGGTTCAGCCGACTAACAGAGCCTTTTCATGGGTGATGCACACTCTAGAATTTATTACCTAGGATGGTTAGTTGCCTTGTTCAATCATAAACAGAGGTGTGATTTTTTTGGTGATAACAAAACATAAATACATAACACTGCTTTCTGCACTTCTCATTTCTGAAGAAATAAAACAACACTCCCCCTCCCCCC
>JAJKFI010015919.1:0-30771 GCA_029204185.1 Lerista edwardsae
ATGGACTATAAATGTGATAATATGAATGACCCAAGGTTTGCAAATAAAAGAAACTGTAATCAAAACAAACCAGTCAAATACAGGCATGCCCCGGTATCCACTGATTCAATTCCACAGTTTCTGTTATCCACAAATACCATGAATACTGCGGCGCCTATTAAAAAGATAAAAAGGTAAAGGTTTCCCCACGGCCGAATGGTCTAGTCATGACCGACAGCAGGGGGTGGTGCTCATCTCCGTTTCAAAGCCTGTAGAGCCGGCGTTTTTGTCCGATCATGTGGCCAGCATGACTCTACACCGTAGCGCACGGAACGCCATTACCTTCCCACTGAAGTGGTGCCTATTTATCTACCTGCATTTTTTATGTGCTTTCGAACTGCTAGGTTGGCAGGAGCTGGGACAAGCAACGGGAGCTCACTCCGTCACGCAGTCTCGAACTCCCAACCTTGCGGTTGAAAGCCCAGCAATAGCGGATTAACTTGCTGCACCACCACGTCCCCATTAAAAAGATAGGGAAACATTAAACATCTCTTTTTGTACCCTGTTGCAGCAAAACCAATGTTCCCCTAACTTTAAAAAGGCATCCCCAGTATCCCCAGTTTTAGGTATCTAAAGGGGTGTCCGTAACGGAACCCCAGCAGATATTGGGGCTTGCCTGTAACCAGATCTGATTTACCCAGCTAGATATAAGATTGTTTTGTCATATCTTTGAATACTTCTTTCTCAAAGCATTATGCACATTGCTAAAAATGAGTATAATACTACTTTAAAATGTTGCTCCATTTTCTAATTCTGAAAATCCAGGCAAGCTTGTCAGGAAAACTGAAATCTGTCTTATTTGCTGAAGTTAAAATTAAGTTGGCACAAATTAACATTTAGTTTTTGAGAAATGTAGGAGGATTTTTAAACCTGAAAAATGTTACAGGGAGTTGGCTCTTCCTTTCCTTCCATCCTCTACAATAATATGGCACAACAGATGCATTCTTCTATGCTAACTTTGATGTTCATGTTGTCATGCAGATACAAATAGAACAGCTCTCCTTGGAATGGTTTATTGCCAAGATGCAGTATCTATATCCTCCTTTGATATCTTCAACTGGGATTGAACAGGTGGCAATGGTGGAGTAGCCCTTCAGGAGACCATTTCTCTTCTTTGTAACTGGTCTACAGAACCTATGACAAGAACTAGTCCAAAGGAAAGACGAAAGACGCCAGTGTTTCTCAAGTATAAAATACAGGGGGTGGGTGGGTAGGTGCATGCACGCATGTGTATATGCCATAATTAGACAGCCTGTGTAGTGCACGAGGTTTGGATGTGAAATACCTGAGATTCAAATCTAATTGTGCTCACTGGGTGATCTCCTACCTTGGACTTGCTGCTACCTCTTTAATTATCTCACAGGGTCATTATAAGGCGAACCCACTGCTTGATGCTCCTTAGAGGTAGGTCAGGAAACAACAATTAATTAGGAGTTTTCTGGTCTTTCTAGCTAGTTCTAGGACAGTAATGATCACCTGGCAGTTCATCAACTAGCAGTGGTACCAACTGCTTCACTAGCTATACAACTCCAATTATTGTCTTTTCAAATGCCACTTCAATCCACAGGAAAACATATCCCAGTGCTGGGACTGTTATCCTCTGCTACTTCTGCAATTACAAAGTGAGGCAAAGACACACAGTTGAGATCTTAAACTTCTATGTGTTAATCAGTACTAGGTTTCCCTTTCCTGCAAGTTCATAGCTCTAAGATGTCTTGCATTCTGAAATTATTGGATTGGCATGGCTAAATTCCATTTTAATTTATGTGCGCTTCCATAGGTACTTCAATAACTACGATGACAGTTATTACCTGACAACCTTCTCCTGATGTAGGTCCAAGAAAAGAAACTTCACTTGCTTTGTATTTCTTAAAAGTTCAGGTCAGGCTAACATTCCAACAATTGCCTCCTCTTCATCATCAATTTATTAGTACAGTCAATGACCAGCATAATCAAATCAACAGCAATACAAGAAACCTCATTACTATACATTACTAAATATCAGAATTGTAATCTAAATATAAAAAGCTAAAATATACAAATCAGTGCAAATAATATAGGCATAGAAAACCAGGGAAACAGAGGATAAATGAGCACTAAAATGCTCATTGCTGACAGTACTCTTTCAAGTTTTACAAGAGGCTGCCAGAAAAATCTCTGTGACCCAGCATGTGAGGAACATCTTAGCCACCATCTGAGAGGCCAGAAAATGTTCTAATTAGGGGAGAAATAAACTTTCCCCATATCCCCTGATAAAACAAGCAGTAGAACAAAACATGCTCAATGGTTTCCACTTCTGAACCACAAGGGCAGACCTTCTCGAATACAGGGATTCTTCTATAGTGACCTTTGACTACAGCCGAAGGGAGTGCTCTCCGCCTAGCTAGAAAGAAAGCCCTCCTGTGTCTCAAGGGCTCGAGTAACGACAGATGGCTGGAACAACAGTACATCTAGCGCTCTCCGAGGCCAGAAAGTTTGGAGTTCTTCTGACATCCCCTTGCTGCTCAGTGTCAAACAGCCTCTGACACGATCATTCTTGCCTGGTCCAAGTCCATGGAAAGCTTCAGGACAGAACAGCTTCAGCTTCAGGAGAGAACCCCAACTGGCTCAGTTTCATATGGACTAAACTTTGCATGGACTTCTCATTGCCTTAAAGAGGAGAATGCTAGAATCTTCAAAGTCCTACTCGGACGTGGAGGCCACTGGAAGTTTGTGCGGGGGTGGGGACTGGGGCTGGGGGGGGGGTGCCCCAACAGCGCTGCAGCAATCGCAGTGCCACGTGGACCCAGGCATGGAAACATACCTGGGGGCTTTGTGAAGCCTTCCAGAGGGTCTTGGAGGTTTGCAGCCTCCCTGTGCGACCTCCCCTTCGATGCACTGAGCTCTGTTTTGCAGTCAGAGCTCACTTCCAGTTTTCGACCGGAGCTCCGATTCGCACTCAGGCTATCAGCAGCCTGTTTTGTAGCGCTGTAAGCTTGAATGCTTATAGTGACCTGTTTACACCAGAATATTTCACCCCGATAAGTTTCTTAATTATGCTAATGGGAATCCAGGGGAACAGACACCGCCCTCACTCCCGCATCTGCAGATCTGCGGATAATTGAAACTGCAGATACTGGATCCACAGATATGGGGGCCCACCCATAGTGCAGCCTCACATTGTTATCCAGGGCATGCTTACTCTCAAGTAAGCCCCATTGAGTCCACTGACTAGGACTTACTCCCAGGAAGATGGGCATATTGCAACCTTTTGTTGTGGTCTAAAAAACTAATACAGGGGTTGGCTTTTCAGACATTATTGCATAAGTTCCATTCCGCTAATCTACTGTATACATTAATTTGAATCATGCTTATTTAAAAGTGCTTTAAGACCTGCAAATCCTTCTACATTATAAACTGACATGAATAGGATTAAGACTGATGCACATGCAAATATTTGCTGTGAATAGTGAATTCTGAATATTTCCCTTAGTTTCCTATGTACCAATTTATAAAAATACTGGCTTTACTGTGCCTTGACTACAGTATTATTGATAGCATCTTGGACATTGTGTCTCTAAAGAAGGGTCAAAGGTGGTGCAGGTCAGGTGCACAAATCACACCAAGGACTACAACTTTTTCCCCCCACTGAATCCACAACTTTAGAAATGTATTCTACTATTTTAATTGTAGATCAATTTTGCACAACCACTGGTGCCTCTGCACCTTGCATATGTAATCAACATATTCCTGTTTCTCAGCACTACCCCCGTTTACTCCTTCAGCCTTTTTTTCACCGCCTGCTCCCCCGCCAGCAGTTACCTTTATCCCCGCTCACTGAATTATAGCATTAGTAGACAAGGCTTCCATTCTTCCAGTGTTTCACATGAGGGAGGTGTTTCAGATGCAAGAAGGCCATGCAGCATGGCTGACTAGCTGCAAACAGCTGAGGAATGCTGGCACTAACATAACCTTGCCCTGCTGAACTCAGAGGCACAGGAACAGATGTAGCTACAAGGGCTACCTCTCACCCCACTTCTACTTTGATTAGCTTGCTGGCCCACAAGGCATTTCCAGTGAGGTAGCCAAAGGGCCACAAACTATGTATATTTGGAATTCCCCTAGAAGGTGCAAACAGGGTACAACTGGCCAAAGGGGCATTATGTTAAATAGACTAGTGTGAGATAAGACACCCACTGGAAACACAATCCTAACCTGGAGTTAGGCCGGCACAGTTAGACCAGCAAAGTTTGGCTGGCACAATGGACACTGTAAAGTATGTTTGGACCACTCTCGGAGTCAGAGAGGCCAGCACACAGATGTATGCCATCCTCCCTGACTTCGAGAGTGGTCCAAATGCACTTTATAGTGGCCCTTGTGCCAGCCAAATTTTGCTGCCTAACTCCAGGTTAGGATTGCACCCTAAATTATACCTCTGTTCCTCTTGTTATCTCTTTCAACAGGAATGCAATTTAACATCTTCCCAGAACAACAAAAAAAAGACATAAAATATTGATACACTGATGCCTGAAAAAGAAACTTATATGTATGCACACAAAGCAGCACAAACATTGCAAAGGAGAGATAAGATTGGAATAGTTTTTGGTGCTTCACTAATAAACCTTTGCCTCATATGCAGTACTGGTAAGAAAACTTTTGCCTGCCCTCTGGCTAGGGGATATTGGTCAGGAGAAGAACACCTGCTTTCCATGCAGAAGAGCCCAGGTTAAATCCCCAACATCTCCAGGGAAGGCTAAGAAAAATTCTTGTTGAATCCTTAGACAGGCTCCTTGGTCAGTCAGTGTCAACATTACTGAACTAGGCAGACAACCGGGATGGCCCAGAGGGTAAATAGAAACACTGACTAGAAGTCCTGCTATCCTTCCAGGTGGGTCAGCTATTAGTCACCATCAATTTGTTTTGCAGACATTTGTCCTGTGTTACCCCTGGACGAAAAGCTGTACCAACTATTCATGGACTCTGAGCTGGGGAATGGCTTTGCAGCAGGATGCAACACTGATGAAACTACAATTCAGCATCCTAATTACAACAGAATTAATCAGGAAGGAATATGAGCAATCGTGGAGCACAAAAATAAAAGTTCTCCAGGGCTTTCACATGATTAAAGACCCTCTGACAAAAAAAAAAGAGGCTTTTAAAATATTCAGTGTCTAAGCAAACAGTGTTATACAAATGTGGACTGATTCATCACCAACAATTTAGAAATTCATCGGTGCTTTTTATAACTTGGGAACACACATAATTTAACAACTGTTACCGAATCACTGTATGTTCCGTAAATCATCCTTGACAAGAAAAAGGCAAGAACGCTAATCCAAGTAGTACAGTCGGCCAGTATCTTACACTGACTTTACTTGAGTGAATTCAATCACATGTGAATTAATGACATGCAAATAAACAAAAACAAGGAAAATAATTATTTAACAGAGCATTCCGCTTATCATTCCGATTATTAAAATACCTGCTGGAGTGAATCTGAAATTGGAGAAGGAAGCTACTGTTCCCTCAGTCTGCCTCTGTTCCTGTCTACTTCTCACAGTTTTTAAAGAGACAGTATGTGTTTGTCAGATGTAGGGGCTTTTTAAGGTAATTTTGAGTATACATGATTTTGGGCTTTAGTCACTGACTCTGGAATGTACCCCTCACATAAGATTCAGGCCAACCATATTTCAAAGCATCTATTGTAATGTCACCAGTTCATTTTAAAATTGCACTGTTTAGAATACTTTGGCCAGCTCATGAGGACTCTTTAGAAAAGACCCTCCTGCTGGGAAAGATTGAAGGCAAAAGGAGAAGGGGGCAGCAGAGGATGAGATGGTTAGATAGTGTCACCGAAGCAATGAACATGAAGTTTGGCCAACTCCAGAAGCTAGTGGAGGACAGGGAGGCCTGGCGTGCTGTGGTCCATGGGGTCGCGAAGAGTCGGACACGACTTAGCGACTGAACAACAACAACAACTGTTTAGAAGCTAACAACTTTCAATAAAGTTTACAGGCAATGTTCTTCACAAAAAAATTAAATGTAAGAATTTTGTAACTTTTACTTTAAAACCTGGGGCTCCTAGAGTTTATTAAAGTGACTCATATTTAAAATGCCAGCTTTTAGATTATTCTGCACAGTGAATAGGAAACAATATTGTTTTATAATTACATTGTATTACAGTGTTTTTGTACACTCTGCTTGAATTCAACGCATGTTTTGAGGGACTTTGGCAAAGCTGACATTTGAAATAGCAAACATTAATGTTCATTATTTTCATTAACAAATTAGTTAAGCTCTAGTCTAGTCTTGCTAGATATATTTTAGCTACAATGAAAGGCTGCTGTAACTGTAGAATCTCAAACTGTTACATCAAACTTATTTTTGGAGTAGCAGCTAATAAAAGTATGTAAACATAAATGTGTGCTCCATGGTTTAAATATTTAAGAAAGATGAATTTACAAACTCAATACTTAGTTATCAATTCCATGAGTAATAGCACTTATAGTAAAACCTATATGCAATATCAATGTGTAAACTACTATGTTAGCATGGAAAAAGAATGTTCCTATACCCATGTTTTGGGCCCAGTAACTGAAGATTTTAACAGTGATCCAAAGAAGTACAGATAGCACTGTGTGTGCTATTTCTCCTGCATCAGTTCCTACTACAAAAGCAGCAAGCTAGAATTTAAAGTTGAACTGTGGCTTGTTTCTTTGGCAACTGGAACTGTGGTAGCAGATGCAGCAAATTACACTGTAGTTATAAAGAGGATGTATATTCTTGGATTGCGGCCCTTAACTGGATACCAATATTCACTTTTCCTTATTATTCAAATAAAATTAAGTAACGACTGTAACTTGCTTTTCAGCTTGCAAATGCTTGCTTTTCAGCACAGGTGGTCAGAAATAAATATATCAGTAGGGCGAAAGACCCATTTTTATGGGATTATGGACTTCAGCATGGCAGGTTCTCCATGTTCAAGCACTCATGGTCTACGATTTGTGATAGCAGAGCATGCACACATGCAAACATGTAACAATGCCATTAACATATGCTCCCAGCAGCAGGCTCTGACTCAAAGCATATTATTATTATTATTATTATTATTATTATTATTATTATTCAATATTTATATACTGCCTTTCTTACTGACTCTCACGAGTGAGTCTTAGGGCACAATTCTGAATTGAGTTAGGCTGGCATAAGCTAAGGCAGCAAAGTTTGGCCAGCACAAGGGACACTGTAAAGTATGTTTGGACTACTCTCGGAGTCAGAGAGGCCAGCCCACAGACGTGAGCCATCCTCCCTGACTCTGAGAGTAGTTCAAACATGTTTTATGGTGGCCCTTGTGCCAGCCAAACTTTGCTGGCTTAATTTATGCCGGTCTAACTCCAGTTTAGGATTGCGCTTTTACAGATTTACAGCCCAATCCTAACTTGGGCAGGAATAGGCAGGCTGGCCAACCTGTGCCATATCCAGCCCGTTAGGAGGTGGCTGTGGCACAACTTGGAATAAGGGGATATATGTAATGCTCCACCCACCCCAATGGAGCTACTTGGATTTGCACCTGCAAAATCATTCGTGCAGATTTGAGTAATATAAGGCCAGCCTGCCTGGGAAAAGGGGATGGAATACACCTTACCTGCAGGAGACCCTTCCCGGGCCAAGTCCACCAACCGGCCCACCCTCCTCCAGCTTCCCTCCTGCGCCGATCTGCCTTCATGCTATCCTCCCTCAGTCCTCACCACCCCCCAAGCTAGCTGAACTTGGCTGGTGCAAACGTACCTGCCTGGGGCAGTGCAGAGGCTGGATTCGGCTTCTATGGGCCGGTGCACGTCCTTGCACTGGCCTGGCTGACTCCTGAGTCGGCGCAAACGTGCCTACAGCCCATTTACGACAGTACTGTTTTAGGACTGTGCTCCAAAGGTGGTACACATAGACAGGCTATCACCAAACTCATTTTTTTTTTTTTACAAATGGAGTTTTTACAATTATTGCTCTATGAGAAGCTCATAGAACCATTCAATCTCAGGTGCATCCCTTCAATGTGTGGAGCAGCAACAAATCAGCCAGGTTATTATTCATTCTCGGCAGCTGACCTCCACACTCCTCTGCCTTCTCATGGCAGGTTATCACCATGTGTCCTTTGCCCTCTCACAAATGACTCTGCTCTCTCACAATGGCTTGTCAGCTTTGGTTTCGCTCTCTCCTCCAAGGCATGACCAGAGTTACTCCTGATTAGCTTTCTTTGGGCAGATGACAGCTCAACCTCCAGATCATACCTCCTAATGAGATGGGGGCACAATCCTAACTTGTGCAGGAGCACGTCGGCGGGCAGGGAGGCTGGCACGTTAGGAGGCAGCTGCAGCTCACCATGGACAATATTTTCCCTTGCCTTAGGATAAGCCCCAGCCAGCCCGATGATACTCCTCGGATCTGCACTTGCTGTTTAGGGCGCAATTCTGAACGTCCTGCTGTGGCCTGGACTGGGGCTGTGCGTCCTGGGCATGGGGGTTTGGATCTGCACAGTTGCCAGCTCCCAGCTCCTCCCCTCTTCCTGGGCTGTCCAGCCCATGGGAACACCTTCCCTCGACCCCGTTTCTGCCCTCCCTCCCACCTTCTCCCCATCCAGAAATAGCCCCAAGCTGGCCAAACTCCGCTGGTGCATCAGCCCAGTGATTTTCACTCTGGCACGAACGTGCTTTACAGCACATTTGTGACAGCACAAGGCAGATGCAAGTGACCTGAGTTGGCACAGGTGCGGGGATGGATGGTGCTGTGGGATACCAACTTTATAGGTTACCACAACCATATTTAGCAACCAAAGTAATTAGTAAATATCAACTTTTATACATTTTAATCTCCTTTTTGCATGAGTGCAAATTAAAGAGCGAATTGTATTTGGGTTTTTTGCAATTATCAAAAGCAAAGTACTCTTTGATTTCCCCCTATAAATCAATTTTCTCAGCTTACGTTTACCCACCTAAAATTGGGGAAATAGCCTTTACGTTCTGATTGCCAGATAGTCATAAAAAATAAGATTTGCCTGTGCTCTATATATAGATAATATGAACATACCCAATTTAAAACACATTTTTAAAAACTATTAAGACATCTTGAATCTTAGGCAATTTGATCAACTCAAGGTAAACATGATATTGTTCCTTTAAGAAATAAATAATCCACCATGTTGAGGTCCTTTCCCTATTTCCCTGCCTTATTCCTTCATTATGCAATCTGTGAGGGTGGAATTCCTGATGCCAGACTCAGCGTTTGTGACAAGATAAACTCTGGACAGGTGCATTATAGATTGGCCTTTAGAGGGTGGGCTTGGATAGTAAGAGATCTATTTATATTAATTGAGGAGCTCTGGGAGGGGAAAGATGCCACTATCAATAGAGTAACAGGTCATGGAAAATATGACATGATATGAAAATATGGTGGGGAAGGGGAGGCCATTCCAGAGAAAGGAGAGTTTGTTGTAGACAGACTGTCCTTCTTTCCATCCTTTTCCTCATCTCTCTGATGACTGATGGCTTTGGTAGTAGTTCCCTGGGTCTGATACCGCTCTTGAATGCTAGATCAGTAAATAATCCTGGATGAGGATGCTGATCTAACATATTACGAAGACCTGGGTGCTGAGATGGGAGGAATGAGTCTTTCCCAACTCTGTCCACCAGCAGCAGCCATGACTGCAGGGAGAGGGATGGGCGGTTGCAAAGATCTTTCTGGAATCCATCTCCCTTTCCAGGAGCCCTTCCTGCAATCCATTGTGTTCAGTGTTTGTGTGCTAAACTGGGCATAAGAGGCCCCTCCTAATTGGGAGTTAGGCTGGCACAAATTAGGCCAGCAAAGTTTGGCTGGCACAAGGGACATGTACAGTATGTTTACTGTATGGACCACTTTTGGAGTCAGCGAGGCCAGAACCCAGACTTGCACCATCCTCCCTGACTCAGAGAATGGTCCAAACATGCTTTACAGTGGCCCTTGTGCCGGCGAATTGGCTGGCCTAACTTGTGCTGGTTAGGATTGCACTGTGAGAGATGTTAGAGGGGTGGCGGCCAGAAACAGGACCTTTTCGGGAGTGGCACGTCTCCTATGAAATTTCCACCCCTTTGGGTAAGGAACTGTTCCTTGTTCAGAAACCTCTGGGTGAAGCCTGAAAACCTTCCTGTTTCAAAAAGCCTTCTAAACCCAGCATGTTCTTTTTAAGGGTACATCTGCTGGGTGTAGGCTGGTGCTTGATGGTTTTTATTAACTATTTAATGTTTTAAGACTGATGGTTTTTATAACTGCTGCTTGCCACAAATTGGTTTGTTTAATATTGTGTTATGTGTATTTTATAATTTATATATGTATTTTAATATGCTGTAAGTGCTGCCTTCAGGGAGGAAGGCAGGATATACCGTATTTCCCCATGTATAGGACGCACCGATGTATAAGACGCACCTTAATTTTGTGCGTTCTCCGTGAGAAAGGTTCTCTGTGATCCCACTTGCCTTAAAAAGCCGGCAGGAGCGCGGAGAACAGGGGGCAGCGCTCCCGCTTGCCTTAAAAAGCCAGCAAGTGGGAGCGCTGCCCTCCGTTCTCCGCGCTCCCACCGGCTCTTTAAGACAAGGGGGAGCACGTGCTTTGCCTTAAAGAGCCAGCAAGTGGGAGCGCTGCTGCTGGCTCTTGCTGGCTCTTTAAGGCAAGGGGGAGCACGTGCTCCCGCTTGCCTTAAAGAGCCGGCGGGAGCGCGGAGAACGGAGGGTAGCGCTCCCGCTTGCCGGCTCTTTAAAGCAAGCGGGAGCGCTGCCCTCTGTTCTCTGCACTCCTGCCGGCTTTTTAAGGCAAGCCGGCTCTTGCCAGCTCTTTAAAGCAAGCGGGAGCACGGAGAACACAGCGCTGCCCGTCACCCCCCCTTGTATAAGACGCACCCAGTTTTTAGCGCCCCCATTTTTTGAAAAAAGGTGCGTCTTATACTTGGGGAAATACAGTAGGTAAATATTGGAGGTCCATGTATAATCTTAGTTATTTCATAATGAAAAATTATAGTAATACTTCCCTTCAAACAATATAAATACACAGTCATCTCCAGAGCGTGGCCAGGTGGGAAAGTGTCAAGAGTCCTGATTCGGGGGTAGTGCCACAGAGGATCTTCACAATCTCTTATTCTTTTAAAACTCCTACTATATATACCAAGTACTGTGTATGAATGAAGTTCGTGCCCCTGCCCATGGGCTCACAATCTGAATAGTGGGAAGCCTTGCATTTGCTTGGTAAGATTAAAAAGAGGCAAAATGAGTTACAGTAAAACTGATATAATAATGAATCTAAGACTATGAAATGAACCAAAACAGAGAATCAAGGGGGAAATGCAAGATAAGAGATGAGCTTTAATCACTCTGAAAAGGAAGACAAAGAGATGGGTTGCTAGACAGTAGGTTGAGAGAGCTCCAAGCACAGGGGGCCATGGAAGAGAACGCATGCAGACAAAAAACAGCAGAAGGGAGTTGAGGTTTAAAAAAAGATTAGCATAGAATGAATAGAGGGACTTAGAAGAGAGGGGGAGTGATGAAAATAAAGTAGTATAAGATCATGCAGAGACTTAAATTTAAAGTTAATAAGGGGCAATAAAAGAGGCCAGTGAAGAGAAACAGTGAGGTGTTAACATAATTAAAAAGAGAAGAGAGGAAAAAAGCAAACAAGAATTCAGAAATAGAAAACAGAAATAGGTTTAAGCTAACCAACATATGCTAGAATAAGGGTGTGGATAATTGCTTCCATAGATTCAGAAGGTAAGAAGAGGGGCAGCCCGCTCTTCTGCCTGGGCAGCGCCACTCACATGTATGCTGCCAAGGCAAAAGCTTTTGCAAATATGTTGTAAAGCACCTTGCAGTGATTGGGAGGGGAAAGGTGCAGGCAGAGAGGCCAGTCAGCTTTGGACCTCTGCGCTAGCAGGATGAGCCGCAGGAGCACTGGGCAATACGTGTCCCACCAAGCGGTGGGAAGGCATTCCAGGGTGGGGAGGGTGGGGGAAGGCAGCAAAACTGAGCAGAGGGGGAAGGCCCTGGAGTTAGTTCAGGCCTGGGAGTGGGCAGGAATGGTGGCAGCTGCTGCTAAATCCTATCCCCACTTGCAAACCTCAGAGCCTGACAGGAGTCTCCTTGGTTAAGAAACAACTAAATAGCTTACACAGCTGCTGGTAAACCCATCGGGTCTACCAGGGCTCTACATGGGGTACAATGTTCAGGGCTCTACAACATTCTCTTGCCCTGAGCAGACCTCCGGCTGATGCTCTGACCCTGAAGGATACAGCATCATTCATTTCTGCACCGCTGTACCCCATGGGGCCAGTAAACTATAGGACTGAATTTTAGAAATAACATGTTATATCCCAACAACCACCTGCTAAAGGAAATTTGCGGAATGAACTTTCCCACCTGCTCCTCCTCACAGCACCCCCCCCCCCCCCAAAAGCCATCATTGAAAGCTCTGCTCATGGAATGCACTTGGCTTGGGGGGGGGATTCCCCTGTCCGCCTGCAGTTCCCCCACCCTATTTCAGAGGCTTCTTCAACTCACAAAAACAGCTTTCTGGTGGCCTGCTTCAGAGAGGAGGGGTGAACAAAAGTTCACTGTTGTGAACTTCTTCCTGCATGCAATTGTTAGATACAATCTTTTAGCAGGAAAACTGACCGGCCTTGGATAAAGCAGTAGTGTGAGCCAAGAAGGATAAAAGGTAATGCCAAATTTCTTAATTTTATGAGAAGATTCCGCCGAACTGAGAGTGCAATCCTAACCTGGAGTTAGGCCGGCACAAATTAAGCCAGCAAAGTTTGGCCGGCACCAGGGCCACTGTAAAGCGAGTTTGGACCATTCTCAGAGTCAGGGAGGATGGCGCATGTCTGTGTGCTGGCTTCTTTGACTCCAAGAGTGGTCCAAACATACTTTGGCCCTTGTCCTGGCCAAACTTTGCTGGCCTAACTGTGCCGGCCTAACTCCAGGTTAGGATTGCACTCTGATACAACATGAATATTGGGGACAGAAGTTAGAACTACAATCAGTTTTCTCTTATTATTTTGAGTTAATGATTTGACATCCAGGCAGAAAGAGTTGTAAGACACTGGACATATTACTATGAACAGAGGGAGAAGAGGGAACAGAAAGCAGAACTGGATATTGTCAACGTCATTACAGGCCAAAAGACATAAGATGATTGCCAAGAGGAAGTATGTGCAGAAGGAAAAGAAAAGGGTCCAAAACTGAGGCCTCAGGGAACATGGAGAAGACAGAGAGTCTTCTCTATCTACAGTTGTTACCAAAAAAAGAATGATTTGTTAAGCAGGAGTGAAAGCAAAAGATGCTAGTTTCCACAAACCGTATAGAACAAAGCAAACCATCAACTATTAAAATGAGATAGCCTATGGAAGGAGAACAAAACATTTCAGAAACAACACATGACTTATTTCCTCTTAGTTAAAACTAACAATATGTAACAAATTGCACTAGGATGGAGAAACTGTAATTATAGGGAGGTGGAAGATAGGCATCAACCCATTTAGTGAGACATTGTACAGGTGAGCTTTGAACCACAGCTCGGCCACCATATCATACGAGCACTAACCCACTTTCCTGAAGGATGTTCTAGCAGGATACCATAATATGAGGATACAAAGCATCAAGAAAATATTATCTGTATTTTGTGAGTCAGATCTGATGCATCTCCTTGATGGTTCCCAGCTTGCTTTTCCATGTTGATACATACAAAAAATGTTTCTTTGGAATGGCTCATTCAAGCAACAGATGATCCTCTGATTTAAGGCTGGATATCTGTAATACACACCTGCCTTGTCTGCATGATGTTTCACTTGTCTGATTGATGGTATAACACCGAGAAGTTGATACAACATAAGATAGCACAAAAAAGCAAAGATTACTCAAGGACTGATCTTCACTCGTTTAATATGTTCACAATTGCTTGTTATTTTATCTTTCCAAAAAGAATATTACAGATATATTATTTTTATTGCAGTGATTTCTACATAAGATGGCTAGCCCTGTACTTCAAGCACAATATCCTACACACTTAGTTGTAGGCATTTTTTTTTTATCAAAGCAGAAGATAACATTACATAATAATAATTAAAATATCTTAAACTGAAGAAAAAAATGTAAACCCTGAAAAGGAATATAATCAATATGCTGAATTCTGAATGGAAATACATGGTAAAAGTTAGCCAGGGTTTTGTTTTTTGTCCCGGAGTGCTACTGAACATACCACAGAGATTTCAGCAATCCTGCGCCGGCAAGCTTAAAGAGGCAAAAGCCTAAAAAGTAAAATATTCCAATTTGTCTGGCAAAGCCATCCTTCCTGCTCAGGAGTGATGAGTGAGCGACCCATATTGCCTCACTGAAGGACTGTGCATTGCTAATGTTCTTCTTTACCATGGTTAAGCCCGTAGAAGTCAAAAGTCCTGTCCTTAAGATGCAAGGCCCAACAAGAAGCCTCCAACAAATCCGCCAGATACCACTATGTTCTGTTTAATAAAATCCGTTGTCTGGAAAAGAAAAAAGAGTTTACTGTAAATTCTGAAAATGCATTATGAAGGCTACAATCCTATACACAGTCATGTTGGAGTAGTTCCATTGTGCTCAATGGAGCTTCTGAGATGGCACGCAAAGGGTGGAATTATAAAAAAATCTGGTTAGAGATTTTGTTAAAAGAAATCAAAATCATATTCCCTGCTACCCCTGCTAACTGGGTAAGAGGCACTTTTTCAAGTAGTGTTTCTCTTATATTTAGCAAGGGGAGAGTAATTGTCCCTATTCACCCCAGCGCAGTGTCTTTTCTAGTGGCTGTTGCTGGTGAGGTTCTACATTGTTTTTAGATTGTGAGCCCTTTTGGGACAGGGAGCCATTAAACTTTATTATTACTATTTGCCTGTAAACTGCTTTGTGAACTTGTGTTAAAAAGTGGTATATAAATACTGCTGATTGATTTTCTTGCAATCAGATAATTGCTAAAATTATAGAATATACTTCTCCTTGAAACATTGTGGGAACAGCCTTCCCAACAGTGGAGAGAGTGACCTTGTGCTTAGTTGTACACATACACACGCACCCCATGTAGGCCTAAAACGGAATATAGGTGGTCCACCAGAATTGACTCAACGCAGGTGCCGAGCTTGCATTGGAAATGCTCAGCAGGTGTTCTGTTGTGCACAGTCTCCCCAAGCCTCAGAAAGCCTTCTAGGCATGTCTGGAAGATGCTTCTGTTTTTTTATTATGGCTGGGAGGTTCTTTAGACTCTTCCCTGGATTCCATTATCCACAGAAATCAGTATCTGTGGGAGGGGTCCTGGAACTGCTCTGGATACATAGGGCCCACTGTATATGGAGGTTTCTTCTCTAGGCGACTTCACTCTCCCTGATATGTTGTGAAAACAGGACTAGAATGACAGCCATATAATAAAACAGCACACATTTGACAATCAAAATAAATAATATACACTTTACCTCTTCAATCAGTGTGCTGATTTCAGGAGCTGCCTTGTTTGCTCGCTTTTTGAGTTGCTTTTTTGCTTTATTTACATCTTTTTCAACCCTTTTCCAATCAACCTGTACATAGCCACTATGACTAGCAATCTAGAAAAGGATAACAGACAGTCAGCTTAAAAGCCTAAGAAAAGAAAAGAAAATATGTGTCTGCATTTAGCAACACCTGTTTAAGTTGGGACACTATCACATCCAGAATTCTACCTAAAAGCTTCTTGACACTATCTTCAAGATGTGTGACTAGGACCACATTTACAAAGATGAACACATCAGGATTTTCACTGAGCTCATAAGTTAAAAGCCTGAGCCTGTTCATATTCTTCAATTTAATTAATTACTGGCAATTCATGGATCCCCCCCCAAACTGATTTCAGAAGAACCACACCAGTAAGAGGAGCTCTGTGAATAATCTTCCAAGGAGCACTTTACTACCTCTCCACATTTATTTACACACAGAAGAACAGTCCACTACAAAGTTAACACTAACAATTACTATGGGCTCAATCTCTCATTTCCTTTCCAATGAATCAATTCATTAAACTCAATTAGAACATTTTCTAAATAATAAAAATTAAGGTCTACATACTTGTAGCAAAAGAAAACCGCCACCTACTGCAGTTGCTGCAAGTTTTCCAACCTTCTGGAACAAAAATCCTGCACACCTTAAAAGGAAGAAAAGAAGGAAGAACAAGAGAAGAGAGGTAACAATTAAGTCTGCAATATTTGCCTTTTTATTTAGTATGGCTTACTTCCAAGTAAATATGCAGAGCAGGAATGGGCGATAAGAATAATCTGACCATTGGCTTCCAGAATTCCCATTCCAAACCTCAAAGCCTGAAACTTAACATTTCATAACTTAACCTGTTTTCAGATGTTGTAGGATATCATGGCACTGAAAACATGTAAAACTGTTGGCAATACAGACAAAACAGAATGATGGCTCAAACAAGGGTTTCTTAAACTGGGGCACCGCAACGCCTCCTTAAGGGGCTGGGGAAGGGGAAGGCAACACTGCAATCCCCAAGATTGCACTACTGCTGGGGACAGGAGGGTTTTTTCCCCACTTACCTGCAGCCAGCAATGCAGTCCTGGGAGGACCAGGCTGCTGGGGTCTGGGGAGTCCTGTGGAGGGATTTCCAAGCCTCCAAACATCTACAAACAACAAAAAAACAGGCTCTCCTGGTTTTTGTTGCAAAACGAAATGTGGCCTTTTTTGTTTAATTTGATTGTTGGAGGCTTGGGGAGCCTCCCAGAACTGCAGTGCTGGCAGCAGGTAAGTGAAAAAAACCCTCCCGTCTCAAACAGCCGTGCAATCCTGGAGCTCACGCTGCTGTCTTCGCTTCTCCCCCGTACACACTTACCTCAGGT
The DNA here is from genome assembly GCA_029204185.1 of Lerista edwardsae. Classification (NCBI taxonomy): domain Eukaryota; kingdom Metazoa; phylum Chordata; class Lepidosauria; order Squamata; family Scincidae; genus Lerista; species Lerista edwardsae. Next base: position 16,928 of record JAJKFI010015919.1, read on the forward strand.
CTCAAACTCCCAAGGCGTCGGAGAACCGAGGGCAAACCTATCATGGCCTTACACTGCTGGAATGAGCACAAGGTCCTTTACAGTTGTTGGAAAGCACAACTATTCTACACTGTTTGGCCGCTATTGCAAGCAGCTGGGTCTGTGTGCTAGCAAACCATTCATATTCCTCAGCACCAGCAACTCAGCACAGGGGTGAGTGGGAGGAAGGAAGGAGGAAGATGGGGAGAAGGAGGAATGGGGCCGAGATCAGGGAGGGAAAGAGTGTGGAACAAGGTCAGGGTGGGGGTGGTACCAGCAGCAGCAGTGCCGCTGATATCCTATCCCCCTTTCCACCCTTGATCTGCCTTTCTGGTTTCTATTTGTGCCAGCTATGCAGCTGGCACAGATCCAAGTAGAGCCATGCAGATGGCAAGGACTTACCCCTAGGCAAGGGAACAAATGTCCCATTACCCGGAGGACACTGGGGCCTGACACTCCCCCAGGGGATACAGTGTGAGCCCCGTTGGCACAGCTGCATCACCGTGTGGTGTGTTACATAGGATTGGGCTTGGAGACTAACAGTATGCTTCACAACAAGGCATACATATTTAGTGATATTTGTGGGGAAAAAAGAGGCAATACTGGGCTTTCTTGAACAAATAAGCCTAAATAAGACATTTAGAGCCTAATCCTGAAGCTGGTGGTAAACTGTTACCACCGGCTCCCATGTTGCAAATGTAAAATGTCTTTACATTTTACATTGGTACTGGGCCTGCTCCTGCAGCGCAGAGCCTCAGCACCAAGGAACAAATGCAGCATCACTGAATGCAGCAAGGCAGTTGGTGGGCCAGCGGAGTGGCTTTTGGAGGCGGGGGGGGAGGGCGTGATGAAGGCATAGTGAAGGCGGGGGGGAGGGTGGACCTGGACAGGGGAAGGAGCAGCACCAGGAGGAGGGTGAAACTGGCTTGGATGCCTGACGTGGAGCTCTCCATCTGCAAAATAGCCGGCGGAGACTTGAGTATTCCCACTGTGGAGGCTGGGTCCCTTGATGCTGACCTCGGTGATTGCCAATAAGGGTTTTGCCATCAAGTACTAAGTCATGTTTTGCGAAGGGGTCAAATACTTATTTCACTCATTGAAATGCACATCAATTTATAACTTTTTTGAAATGCATTTTTCTGGATTGTTTTGTTGTTATTCTGTCTCTCACTGTTACAATAAACCTACCATTACAATTATGGACTGATCATTTCTAACTCATTTCTCTGCCAGTGGGCAAACATACAAAATCAGCAGGGGATCAAATAGTTTTTCCCCTCACTGTATATATTGTTTTTTATGATATTGTTTTTTAAGAAAATACATTGTTTCCAAAGAATACATCTATATTACAGAATTTAAAAATTATCTTTTCTCACCAGCCTGTTACACCGCCCATTACAATCTGAGTAGCTACAGAATACTTTTCCACAATAGGTCCAGAATTTCTGCCAAATACACGGTTCCACCAATGATGACGCCTTGCATATTCTGTTAAATCCAATACTTCATACGAATCATCATCACTGTTGTGTTCTTTAAAAGATAAATGGAAAATTAGTCTCCCTCTGCATTTCAAAACAAGATACAGTAAACAACTCACAATGCATGCATTATGCCAGTGGCATTCCTTTCGGGGGGAGGACACTAAGTGTTGCAAGATCCTGAGCTCCTATGTAATATGGCCCCCCTCACCTCCAGTGCCTTTTGTGGCTCGGACAGGAAAGGCTCTGAGCTGGCTCTCCAAGTAGCGAATCGCTCTGGAGATGAGGAGGAGAGGCCGTGTTACACAGGAGCCCAAGCTTCTGCAGCAGTTAGTGACCCCCCATAGGAACATCACTATATTATGCTAATAATAAAACAAATTTTTTATTCAGCTGCTAGAAAAGTAATCTAAAAGAGCAACAATATGAGAAGGTACTTTAATAAATGTGCTCTTTGACAATTTACAGAAACACAACCTGCTACTTTTCTAAGGCTGCATTCTTGTCAAGTCTCACTGAACTCAGTGGGATGTACTTGCCTAGGATTGTGCTGTTAACAGGGTTACAAAACAGGTCATCTACATTCCTTATTCATGGATTCAAGATGTGGATCTTGCCTATGTGGCCATAATCTAACTTTTTTAAGGACAGTGCTGAGAGACCTCAGGTCAAGCACTGAGATGTCCATCCCTCAGTGCTCCAGCAACTCCAAGGTAGAGGATCATTCCTCTTTCTTTCTCTGACCAAGACAGGTTGGGGGAAAGGAACAGGGCAACTGGAGGAAGCACCCTTCTCAGTGCTCTGGCAATGCTGAGAATAGGGTACTCAAGCAGCTTCCTCTCTTGACCCCTCATCCATAATGGGCTTCCTCAAAGGCCCCTGCACCATTGTGTGGGCCTCTGAGGAAGCCCAAAATTGCAGGTGGTGAGGACAGGACAAGGCAGCAATGGCATGTTGCTCAGACCCATGCTGTCATTACCTGCACTGGGGATATTTATGAATCAGATGCTTGAACCCCTGGGATTCCTTGGCCAGTGCCCAACCTCTGACATCACTTCTGCTCAGGAGTTCCTGCAGGAAAATCCATCTAACAAGACAAAGGTCTATATCCTAAGTTTACTTAGTCATAACTAAGGGCTCAATCCAGAGCCCTCTAGCACAGGCGGTACAAGTGTACCACTCTCGCCAGTGCCGCAAACATGCCATAACATAAGGCACATCCAGTGTGGACAGTAAGGGCTTACCACCTGCGCTGATGCAGCACCAGAGCGGCATGCCTAGAGATGGCAATGCGGGATTGGCGAGCAGCGACTTTGACAGTCCCTGGCACTGCGCTGATTCCTGGCAGGGTGGGAGACTGGAACTGTGTGGGGGAAGGGGGTGGAGCAGGGATGGGATCAGTGGCGATCTTTGCCACCATATCTTATCCTCCGTGTCAGGCTACATGGCCCGACATGGCAGTCCTTGCATGTGTACTGGCTAAATAGCCCGTGCAGATGTGAGAAGACCCATCTCCGGGCTTACCCAGGGGAAGGGGCAGCCATGGGATGCAGCGGTAACTGTTTCTCTACTGTTGTGCCCATGATAGCCAGGCAGCTCAGGATTGAGCTGCCCTTCTCACTGAAATCAATCAATGGGATGTAGGATGAGAAGTCCACAAATACAATAAAGTACGCCCTTCAATTCATTTTCTCCAATGAGTTATATTGGAACACAGAAACCTGTGACAAGCTGGTCACATCTTAACAATAACAGCAGCATAATCAGATTAGTGGAAGTCTACTACAAAAGAGAAAAATCACATCTAAGGCAGTCAGATTTTCACAATACTTCCAGCGGTATCTTAAAAATGTAATCTTAGAAAAAGAAATGAGAGACTCTTACAGCCCAATCCATTTACAACAGTAGAACAGAGTTCTGCTGTCATAAAACAGCTGTCAACGGTGCTATTGGTGGCCATTTCGGGAGCATTGCTGCAGAAGGCATTACCTCCTCTGACGGGTCTCCCTGGACCCATCAGAGGAGGTAAAATAGCTACGCAAAGGGGATAAAACAAGGCAAGTGAAATGGGAGGTGGGGAGGGGGGCTGAATCCAGCAGCAATGGATCCTATCACTCCTTTTGGAAGCCACCCCATCCGTTTCTCTACTCAGACTTGTGCCAGATAAAGAGCTGGCACAAGTCTGAGACCCATTGTGGAGCAGTTTTACAAGGGTAATTAAAGCTTCTCATTCCACCCACCCCCCTTTTTGGCATGGCTGCATCATCGGGGGGGGGGGGGGATTGGGCAGTTACAATTTAAAAAGAAATCAGGCAATCCTGCCACAAAATGTAGACGAATCTTCCATTTATTGAATCATTACCCTACAGTCTGTATTCCACAATATGTGTATCTTGTTTAACAATCCCTAACTGAAGAGCCTGCATGCTAGAAGAGGACTAATAGGAGTTCCTGCTTCTTTTGTAACATACAGGCTATCTCACCCAGCACATTTATTTATTTATTATTAAATTTTTACCCCGCCTTTCTGCCCAAAGGCACTCAAGGCGGCATTACAAAAACAAAGTTAAAAATACATCATAATTAAAAACAGTAATTAAAAACAATATAAAAATACAATATAAAAATAACAGTCATCCCATGGATCATAAAAAACAGAAATATAAAAGAATACAAGAATACAAAGACCAGCCAGCCTGTCAGCAACTAAAAGCCTTTTGAAATAAAAAGGTCTTCAGCCCCCGCCGAAATACCGCCAAAGAGGGAGCAGTTCTTAACTCTAAGGGGAGGGTATTCCAAAGTTGGGGTGCCACCACCGAGAAGGCCCTATTCCTGGCCGCCACCCCTCTCACCTCTCCTGGTGGCGGCACAGTCAAAAGGGTCCCCCCAGATGACCTCAGAGCACGGGTAGGCTTATATGGGAGGAGGTGGTCCCTCAAATACCCTGGGCTCGAGCCGTAAAGGGCTTTAAAGGTCAAAACCAGCACTTTGAATTGGGCCCGGAACAGAACCGGCAGCCAGTGTAGTCGCCGAAGCAACGGCTCGACAGAGTCAAACCGACGTGCCCCAGCAACCACCCGAGCAGCCGCGTTCTGTACTAGTTGTAATTTCCGGACCGTCTTCAAAGGCAGCCCCACGTAGAGCGCATTGCAATAGTCTAATCTAGATGTCACTAGGGCATGGGTCACTGTGGCCAGGTCCGCACAGCTCAGGTACGGTCGCAGCTGGCGGATCAGCCGAAGCTGAGCAAAGGCTCCCCTGGCCACTGCCGACACCTGAGACTCCAGGTGCAGCTGTGAATCCAGGAGAACCCCCAAGCTGCGGACCTGCTCCTTCAGAGTAGAGGGAGTGCGACCCCATTCAGAGCAGGGCGATAGTCCAATACCCGAGCCGTGGATTTCCGGACCAAGAGCACCTCTGTCTTATAAGGATTTAATTTCAGCTTGTTCGCCCTCATCCAGCCCCCAACTGCCTCCAGACAACGATTCAGGACCTCAAATGCCTCCTCAGAATCAGGGGGAAAGGAGAGATAAAGTTGGGTGCCATCAGCATATTGATGGCACCCCACCCCAAACCCCCGGATGACCTCTCCCAGCGGCTTCATGTAGATGTTAAATAGCATGGGGGACAAGATAGACCCTTGCGGCACCCCAAACTTAAGAGGTCGGGGTGCCGAACAAGCGTCCCCCAGCACCACCTTCTGGGATCTGTCAGCCAGGAAGGAGCGGAACCACTGTAGAACAGTGCCTCCAAGCCCCAACCCAGCCAGCCGACCCAGAAGGACACCATGGTCGATGGTGTCAAAAGCCGCTGAGAGGTCCAGCAGGACTAACAGGGACGCACTCCCCCTGTCCATTCCCCGGCGTAGGTCATCCACCAAGGTGACCAAGGCAGTCTCCGTCCCGAACCCCAGCCTGAAGCCAGATTGGAATGGGTCCAGATAATCCGTTTCCTCCAGAACCCTCTGCAGCTGTGACGCCACCACCCGCTCAATCACCTTGCCCAGAAATGGGATATTCGAGACTGGCCGAAAGTTGTTTAAATTAGCGGGATCCAGGGAGGGTTTCTTCAGGAGGGGGCGAACTATCGCCTGCTTCAAAGCAGGCGGCAGCACCCCCTCCCTCAGAGATGAATTCACCACCCTCCCTGTCCACTCGGCCAGCCCTAATTAGAACTGCCTAATTCCCGGGCAGCTCTAATTAGCCATGCTGGGCAAGGATCCAGCGGGCAAGCAGCAGGTCTCACACTCCAGAGAATCCTGTCCACATCCTCAGGTTCTACAAGCTGAAAAGAATCCCAAATTGTAGGATGGACAGGTTCCCCAGGGACATCACTAGAAATGCCCACAGCGGCGTCCAAGTCATGGCAAATCTGATCGACCTTCACTGCAAAGTGTTTCGCGAACTCGTCACAGCGAGCCTCCGTGTGATCCTCCCCTCCAGGGGGGGGGGGCAGATGTAGAAGGCTACGGACCACACGAAAAAGCTCAGCTGGACGGTTCTCTGCAGATGCGATGGTGGCAGAGAAGTGAGCCCTCTTAGCTGCCACCACCGCCCTAGAATACAATCTTAACCAGGCCCTAGCCCAGGTACGGTCAGATTCGGCACAAGTCTTTCGCCACTGACGCTCTAGACGCCTTCCCTGCCGCTTCATCATTCGCAGCTCCTCAGAGAACCAAGGAGCTGCTCTGATTCTGCGACTGGGCAGGGGACGCTCGGGAGCGATCTCATCCAGGGCCCTGGCCATCTCCGTATTCCAGAGGTCAACCAGGGCGCCGGGTGGGTCTCCAACTCTGGCAACAGGAAAATCCCCCAGAGCCCTCAGGAATCCATTTGGATCCATCAGCCTCCGAGGGCGGATCATAGAGTGCGATCGCCCGCCATTGCAGAGGTAGGAGGCTGCAACAAGCCTAAATCCCACCAGAAAGTGATCTGTCCATGACAAAGGAGTGATCTTAATCTCCTCCACCTCCAGATCCCCATCAACCTGCCCAGCAGTAAACACCAGGTCCAGTGTGTGTCCCGCATCATGTGTTGGGGCAGATATTCTTTGAGACAGACCCATGGTTGCCATGGAGGCCATGAAGTCCTGAGCCGCAGCTGTTCCCGGGGCCTCGGCATGGACACTGAAGTCCCCCAACACCAAAAGGCGGGGGGACTCCAACACCACGCCTGAGACCAACTCTGTCAGCTCAGGCAGGGAGACTGTTGGGCAGCAAGGTGGGAGGTACACCAACAGAATCCCTATTCTGTCTCGCCCCTCCAACACAACACGAAGGCACTCAAACCCGGTGGACTGCTGAACAGAGTATCTGGTGAGATGGATGGAATCCCGATAGACCAGTGCAACCCCACCTCCCGGCCCCTGTAGTCGTGGCTGCTGCAGTACCTGGAAACCCGGTGGACAAATCTGGGAGAGATTGACCCCTCCCAGCTCATCCAGCCAGGTCTCTGTGATACATACCAGGTCGGCCTTCTCCTCCAGGATTAAGTCCTGGATTAAACAGGTCTTATTGTTAACCGACCTGGCATTCAAAAGCAGCAGCTTCAGACTTGGGGGACTGCTGCCAAGAGTGCCCAGGGTCAGAGGGGTGAGAGAAAGGCAAGAAAGAGGGACAGTCTGTCTACGACTGACCCTCCTTCTTCTGTAACGTCTGGCCCAAACCCCACCGCCATACCTTCCGTGACCCGTAACTCTGCTGATGGTGGCCCCCCTCCCCTCCCCTCCCCTCCCCTGAGCTCCCTCGTGGTGTCAAACACATATTCCGGCAGGGACGACCTTCAGCCAAACTACAACAGCACACACAATCTAAAAACAAAAACACAGACACTCACACTCACACACACACACACACAACTACCCCACTGCAGCAACCCTCACCCCCCTCACACCGAGGTTTGGATTGCTGCAGATCTCTGCCTCTCTCTCACAGAAGCAGAGGCCCTCTAACAGCTGTCCCTACCTGCCCCCCTCTCACCGAGGCAGGTAGGGACATCTGGCTACAGTTAAGGAAGATTGTTAAACAAAAAACACTTGCACTGCAAGTGCTTCTACATAAAACAAAAATATAGTGCTTCCACATAAAAAAAATGTATGTATAGGGCAAACAGGGGCCACTATACATACAGGCGCCATCCATATCTGCAGTTCCCGTATCTGCAGTGGGAGAGTTTGGAACAGAACCTACATGGATAGGGGGGCCTGCCTGTACCTGATGTGGCAGACCAACAATTTCTTCCCCATGTGCTATGGACCAGCACTATATATAAACTCTCTCTCTCTGTGTGTGTGTGTGTTGCATTAGGCATATATGCCTTTACATGAACGCCACTATGTGGAACTGGGAATGCAGGCAGCTGCAATCAGATTGCAAAGCACTCAAGAAAATTTAGTAATTGAAGGGTGAAGAGGCAGTAACGCTTTCACAAAATTACATCCTTAGTGCACCTTAATCTAGAGCTATTGCAATACCTTGCTAATATAGAACAGTCTCCTCTTTCAGCCACATGAACAAATGGATAGAGCAAGGAAATACTTCAGTTTCAAATCCTTTGCTATCCTGACTGGAAATTTGACAACTCTTCCACCTTAACGGGTTTCATTACACATGTGAAACATTAGCCACCGCACAGCCCTTCCCTAATGGTCATTCCACACGATATGCAGCATCAAATCCAGGTTTGTTTCCAAGCATTATCTCAACAGGGAACATCATTCACTCCTACATCTTTGATGAGCATCCTTACACAATAACTCCAATTTGCCATGCTCACATTACATGCTTTGATGTACTGCGTGCTGAAAAAAGTCATGCGTGAAGAGTCTCTACTGCTAATGAGGTTATATTGTTGCATTGTATTTCAGTTTGATGGTCATTAGATAACTGTGTGTGTGTGTGTGTGTGTGTGTGTGTGTGTGTGTGTGTGTAAAAAGTCCTACATGAGCTACAATTAGGTTGGTTCCTGGAGTGGAGAAGAAAGCAATTGTATTTTGCTTCCAGAAACAAACGGGACTGTCCGCACAATCTGTCTACTGACGACTGAAGCCGTTTTCCTCTTCATTCCTCCAATTAAAAGAATACCGCATTGCAATACTCTGGGCCACTGAGGTTTCCTTTCTGTAAAAGAAATATATATATAGCGCCTGCCTGGACCATTAAAGGACGCCACCTTCTTGCCTGCCCCACACACTTCCGAGCCAGGCGCTACAGCTCTTCCCACCCCGCCAGGCGCCAGAAGAGAGCCCTGAGAAAGCTCCGCCTACTTCGAGCCGTGCGCAGCCAACTGAGGCGCTCAAAGCCCGGGGGAGGGAGCAGCTGAGCCTGTCTACGAAGCGGAATGAAAACAAGCCCCAAGAGCAGGATGAGTTCGAGTACATAAAGATGGCCGGCCAGTTTCTTCATCCCGTCAGAGGCTCTAATCTCAATATGAAACGCAGGCCAGCTCCGCTCCGGGAGCCACGAACAGAATGGGAACCGAACCAGGAAGCCCTGAAGGAAACGGGGCTCTCACTGACCTGAGGCAGATCTCCGAGACGCCATGATAGCAACGGAGAAAGGGGGGGGGCTGCTGCTGATGCACCGCTCCGCCCACTAGCCGCTCTACACCCCCAGATTCAGATCTCTAAGGTCTCTGAAAATGGCGCATGCGTAAAACAAAAAAACTCCCGGCTCTTTAAAGATTTAAAAAAAAAAAAAAACAGCCGGACTTCACCCTCAGCTGTCATGGGGTGACGTCACCAAAGGCGTTCCCGGGGACTTGTGGGGATTGTAGTTTATGTTCCTCATACGAAACGAAGGTCTTTCCAACACGGCGAAATGAATAGGTCTAGATTCGAGACGCTGGTCATTTTGAAAATGTTCTGCTGTACTCTAGGGATAGGCGGTGCTCTGTACTGTGGAAGAACTTGTCTTCATTCCAGAACTTGGGAGAGTGCCATAGATTTTAATGTCGGTGGAATATAACGGCTTCATTATAAACCCACAGCAGAAGCTCATTTCTCTCCCCTTCTCCCTTGGGAGGGACCTCCGTAGACAACTCTCGCCCCCGCTCTTGGATCCTTGCCATGCTCGCTGCATTGCTACTCTAACCCTGGCCCGAGATGTTTCCGTTGCGAAACAGTCTGCCTTGTTGAGGCAGCGTTATTTTTCTTCCTTGGTGGCCCCAGAATGATCGCAAGTGGGGTTTGTCTCTCTCAGAGCTTACTCCTAAACTGTAGCTCACCTTGGGGGAAGGGGCTATTTTCCCCTTGCACCAGGGTAAGCACAAGCCAGCCCTATGAAGCTACTCAGATCTGTGCCAGCAAAATAGCATACGCAACTCCAAGCAGCCAGAAGGGGCCCGGATTGGGGCTGCCCAGTCCGGGAACAGGGGTTGGGATACAGCCTAACAGCCGCGTCCCATCTCTGCCTCCCTCTCCGGGCTGGCCCACCCATGGATCTGCCCTCCCTCAGCCTGTTATGCCTCCTGCCCGCCTCCAGCATATCATATTCCTGTTTCGGGCCTGCACCGGCAAAACTAAGCCAGCGCTGGACCAGCGCAACTGACGAGCTGCACGGTATCCGTGGACTGGCACCGCTGCCTGCGCTGGCGCAGCGCCCAACTCTGCGGCGCAGATGTGCCTTATGTTTGTGACAGTGCTGGTCCAGCGCAAGAGTGCTGCGCTGGCGCAACGCAGGTTTAGGATTGCACTCTTAACTGGACATGTCTAGAATTGCTCAATAAATGTGTGAGTGAAAACACACACACACACACACACACACACACACACATATTGGTTTCAATGTTGTGGTAGTACAATATCTTCTGTGCATTATGTGTAAATTTGCCTGCCTTTGATGTTAAGATTAAAATATAGTATTTTTACAAAAGATACAGATTTAAAAGCAACCTATGTTTCAGGCTGACGTTATTCAGCCATGAGTTTGGGTTCAGATTGCTGACTATGCTATTGTACATTCTTTGCTGGCAACACAGGTGAAGAGTCTTTCATTGTAAAAAGAAGAATATGCAGTATATGTAGGGTTACCATATTCAAACCGGGACAGAGTGCCTATATTTTTGTATAGAAAAGGAAATTTGGGCAGGTGCAGCTCATCATGGAAGGGTTTCAAAGGTGCACCTGCCAACGATTAAAGGTATAGGCACTCTATCACAATTTGAATATGGTAACCCTAAGGAAACATTCATGCCCTGCACTCTTCTTTATAAGATTATTAAAATAGTAGAACTTCTAGAATCCATTTAAAACCACAAGAAAGCCACCAAATCAATAGAAGCATCTGCCACCGAAACTAGTCCAGCAATAAGTATCATAGTTCTACTTTTCAGATGTTTTACCTATTTAAGGGTGCAATCCTAAGCTGCGCTGGAACAGTGAGGCTGGCAGGCTTGCGCTGTATCCAGCACAGCTTTGGAGCGCCCAGCAGCCTTACCAGGGTAAGGGCACATTTGCGTCCTTGCCCCAGGGGAGGCTCCAGCCTGCCCTATGGGTTCCTCGGATCTGTGCCTGCTATTTAGTAGGCGCAGAGCCAAGGATGCCATGTGGCCCGAATCAGTGCAGCGCAGCCTGGGGATGGAGGCTTGGATGTGGCCTAAGGGCAGCATCCCATCTCCACCCTGCTCCCTGGGCCAGCATGCCTCCTGGGCTGCCCACCCCTGCCCAGTTCCTCCCATCCGCCTGCCCTCCCTCCACCCAGAACCACTCTTGCGCCAGCCTAGTTCAGCTGGCACACAAGTGGCGTGGCCCTGGGTCGGTGCCCTTGGGCCGGCGCTGCTGCTAGCGTTGGCCCAAGGACGCCCTCAGGAGTGCACCCTAAAGCAATTAAGAATAGCATTGTATTTTTCTCTGATACTGTTTCATGGAGATTCCGCATACAAACAACCTGAAGAAAACAATTCCTATAGAAAAATTGATGTATTTGTTCCTTCTTAGAAATATGTTCTGTGTCCTGTAAGTGCTCCCAGAACTCTATCTGTGCCAATCCAACATTAGTAAATCATGAGTCATTCACCATACTCCCTACCAAAGAGCCAAGAGGCTGTATAATAAATAACAGATAAATTGGCTCTTTTAAATATTGCTGTGGTTTCTGAGCCATTAGGAATGACTCCACACTGTCCTGAGCTTGCCTTTGAACCTTCGCAGGTGGCAAACTTAATAAAGTAAACCCTTCGGAGTTATATTAATTTTTATAAAATGATCTTCCAATTTTGCCTATGAGTAGTTTTAATGGAAAATAATGTCACAGGTTAGTGGTAGTGGTTCCAATCTAGTCATGGTTCCAGATACATATAAAATGTTTAAGATTTCTGAGAACTGGACCTGTGATGTTTTGAGACTCGCACTCCTTGCCTGCTGCTTCTGTGACCCTGTAACATTTGCTCAGCCATTCATTTCTAAGTACAGAGTTACAGACTCTGTACAGACTGCTGTGAACTTCTTGGAGGAAAAAAGAAAGAGAACTGCAGGTTCGTTGAAATAAGACCGAACATTTTACGTGTAAGACCACTTGCCTTTATTATTTCACAGAGTGTTATCTCACCTGTGAAAAACATTGCCCCTGAAGAAGAGTTTTACATCCATGTCATATTGGGCTCATCATTTCAATAACTGTGGAAATCCTCTACGCACAACTGTAATGTTGCTTTTTCTGCCTAGTCAGACTTTACAGATTTTATGGTATTGAAATGGCCAAAAGGATAGATACCTATCCTTACTGAATCAATGGTCGCTTTTGTCTTCTCCTCTAAGGATTTGTTCTACATTGCTTTGTGTGACTTAATATCTATTCACAACATTGATATGACCCCTTCCCCAGGAAGTTAGGACAGCATACTGTATATTCAGTGTCTCCCCAACTAAGAATAGATGCTTTCGAATTATGGTGTTGGAGAAGCCTCTTGAGAGTCCCCTGGACTGCAAGGAATTCAAATTGGGCAATCCTACAGGAAGTCAAACCTGATTGCTCCTTGGAAGGACAAATACTGAAGCTGAAGCTCAAATACTTTGGCCACCTCATGAGAAGAGATGACTCTAGAAAAGAACCTCATGCTGGGAAAGATGGAAGGCAAAAGGAGAAGGGGGCGGCAGAGGATGAGATGGTTAGATAGTGTCACCGAAGCAATGATTGAAGTTGGGCGAACTCCCGAAGCTAGTGGAAAATGGAGAGGCCTGGCGTGCTGTGGCCCAAGGGATCGCGAAGAGTTGGACATGACTTAGCGACTGAACAACAACATCGCTCTAATGGAACAGCCATGGTCAATTGCCAAATAGGCTTTTTCCTCCAGCTGAAAATGTTTCGGAACCAGTGGTATATGGGGATTACCCCATTTTTATCCTGACAATAATCCTGTGAGGTAGGTTAGACTGAGAGAAAATACTTGACCCAAGATTATCTGGCTGAGGATTTGATTCTGAAGTCTTTATGATAGACAGAACACCCTTCTAGACAGAACATCAATCAACCAACCAACCAACCAACCAACCAACCAACCAACCAACCAACCAACAGGTACTTATATACCACTTTTCAACACGAAGTTCACAAAGAACATGGCATATAGATTGAAAGTAATGGGGAAAGCTTGGTTTTAAAATGCTTCAAAGCACTTTGCCTTGATGGGCCTTGCTACAGGGAGCGCTTTTTTCAGCTCATCAAGAAAAAAAGATGAATATGCATCAATGTAACATTAAACACAATGAAGAGGCAATTCCCCATGTGTACACTATTGGTGGCATACAAACGCGTACTTAGATGAAGGAATTGCTATTGTGTTTTGGTCTGTGAAGTTGTTTGGCTACCGTGACTCATTATGCTTAATCATGGACAATCAAAAATGCAGTAACGATTGTTGAGATAAAATTGAGTCTTAATTATCTGCCCCCAGAGTACCTATGCAAATAACACAACATTCAATTCTGTGATAATGCCAAAGCAATAATACATTAGCCTGGGTGAAAAGGGCTGTATGTTTAGAGAAGCACTTGCAATTGTCTTTGGTTAACAAGTTATCCGCCTAGCATGTTCAAAGTGATTTTCCCTCTGTTTCAATAATGTATTTTGTAATACTTTGTGAATTATGCTCTTTGCTGGATCTCTGATTTCTGTTAAAATTTAAAAGAAAGCTTGTTTTATCTTTACCCATCACCTTGTATCTGATTTATCATTCTCATGGATTATAGATGGTAGATTCATCCACACTGTACTAAGTGTTTTTTTTTTAAAGGAGGTAGTCCTTGGCATGAAGAGTAGAACCTCTGTTGATTTCAGGAAAGGAGCAGCCTACTCTTTTATTTATTTATTTATTTATTTATTTATTTATTTATTTATTTATTTATTTA
>JAJKFI010015920.1:0-30769 GCA_029204185.1 Lerista edwardsae
ATGGACTATAAATGTGATAATATGAATGACCCAAGGTTTGCAAATAAAAGAAACTGTAATCAAAACAAACCAGTCAAATACAGGCATGCCCCGGTATCCACTGATTCAATTCCACAGTTTCTGTTATCCACAAATACCATGAATACTGCGGCGCCTATTAAAAAGATAAAAAGGTAAAGGTTTCCCCACGGCCGAATGGTCTAGTCATGACCGACAGCAGGGGGTGGTGCTCATCTCCGTTTCAAAGCCTGTAGAGCCGGCGTTTTTGTCCGATCATGTGGCCAGCATGACTCTACACCGTAGCGCACGGAACGCCATTACCTTCCCACTGAAGTGGTGCCTATTTATCTACCTGCATTTTTTATGTGCTTTCGAACTGCTAGGTTGGCAGGAGCTGGGACAAGCAACGGGAGCTCACTCCGTCACGCAGTCTCGAACTCCCAACCTTGCGGTTGAAAGCCCAGCAATAGCGGATTAACTTGCTGCACCACCACGTCCCCATTAAAAAGATAGGGAAACATTAAACATCTCTTTTTGTACCCTGTTGCAGCAAAACCAATGTTCCCCTAACTTTAAAAAGGCATCCCCAGTATCCCCAGTTTTAGGTATCTAAAGGGGTGTCCGTAACGGAACCCCAGCAGATATTGGGGCTTGCCTGTAACCAGATCTGATTTACCCAGCTAGATATAAGATTGTTTTGTCATATCTTTGAATACTTCTTTCTCAAAGCATTATGCACATTGCTAAAAATGAGTATAATACTACTTTAAAATGTTGCTCCATTTTCTAATTCTGAAAATCCAGGCAAGCTTGTCAGGAAAACTGAAATCTGTCTTATTTGCTGAAGTTAAAATTAAGTTGGCACAAATTAACATTTAGTTTTTGAGAAATGTAGGAGGATTTTTAAACCTGAAAAATGTTACAGGGAGTTGGCTCTTCCTTTCCTTCCATCCTCTACAATAATATGGCACAACAGATGCATTCTTCTATGCTAACTTTGATGTTCATGTTGTCATGCAGATACAAATAGAACAGCTCTCCTTGGAATGGTTTATTGCCAAGATGCAGTATCTATATCCTCCTTTGATATCTTCAACTGGGATTGAACAGGTGGCAATGGTGGAGTAGCCCTTCAGGAGACCATTTCTCTTCTTTGTAACTGGTCTACAGAACCTATGACAAGAACTAGTCCAAAGGAAAGACGAAAGACGCCAGTGTTTCTCAAGTATAAAATACAGGGGGTGGGTGGGTAGGTGCATGCACGCATGTGTATATGCCATAATTAGACAGCCTGTGTAGTGCACGAGGTTTGGATGTGAAATACCTGAGATTCAAATCTAATTGTGCTCACTGGGTGATCTCCTACCTTGGACTTGCTGCTACCTCTTTAATTATCTCACAGGGTCATTATAAGGCGAACCCACTGCTTGATGCTCCTTAGAGGTAGGTCAGGAAACAACAATTAATTAGGAGTTTTCTGGTCTTTCTAGCTAGTTCTAGGACAGTAATGATCACCTGGCAGTTCATCAACTAGCAGTGGTACCAACTGCTTCACTAGCTATACAACTCCAATTATTGTCTTTTCAAATGCCACTTCAATCCACAGGAAAACATATCCCAGTGCTGGGACTGTTATCCTCTGCTACTTCTGCAATTACAAAGTGAGGCAAAGACACACAGTTGAGATCTTAAACTTCTATGTGTTAATCAGTACTAGGTTTCCCTTTCCTGCAAGTTCATAGCTCTAAGATGTCTTGCATTCTGAAATTATTGGATTGGCATGGCTAAATTCCATTTTAATTTATGTGCGCTTCCATAGGTACTTCAATAACTACGATGACAGTTATTACCTGACAACCTTCTCCTGATGTAGGTCCAAGAAAAGAAACTTCACTTGCTTTGTATTTCTTAAAAGTTCAGGTCAGGCTAACATTCCAACAATTGCCTCCTCTTCATCATCAATTTATTAGTACAGTCAATGACCAGCATAATCAAATCAACAGCAATACAAGAAACCTCATTACTATACATTACTAAATATCAGAATTGTAATCTAAATATAAAAAGCTAAAATATACAAATCAGTGCAAATAATATAGGCATAGAAAACCAGGGAAACAGAGGATAAATGAGCACTAAAATGCTCATTGCTGACAGTACTCTTTCAAGTTTTACAAGAGGCTGCCAGAAAAATCTCTGTGACCCAGCATGTGAGGAACATCTTAGCCACCATCTGAGAGGCCAGAAAATGTTCTAATTAGGGGAGAAATAAACTTTCCCCATATCCCCTGATAAAACAAGCAGTAGAACAAAACATGCTCAATGGTTTCCACTTCTGAACCACAAGGGCAGACCTTCTCGAATACAGGGATTCTTCTATAGTGACCTTTGACTACAGCCGAAGGGAGTGCTCTCCGCCTAGCTAGAAAGAAAGCCCTCCTGTGTCTCAAGGGCTCGAGTAACGACAGATGGCTGGAACAACAGTACATCTAGCGCTCTCCGAGGCCAGAAAGTTTGGAGTTCTTCTGACATCCCCTTGCTGCTCAGTGTCAAACAGCCTCTGACACGATCATTCTTGCCTGGTCCAAGTCCATGGAAAGCTTCAGGACAGAACAGCTTCAGCTTCAGGAGAGAACCCCAACTGGCTCAGTTTCATATGGACTAAACTTTGCATGGACTTCTCATTGCCTTAAAGAGGAGAATGCTAGAATCTTCAAAGTCCTACTCGGACGTGGAGGCCACTGGAAGTTTGTGCGGGGGTGGGGACTGGGGCTGGGGGGGGGGGTGCCCCAACAGCGCTGCAGCAATCGCAGTGCCACGTGGACCCAGGCATGGAAACATACCTGGGGGCTTTGTGAAGCCTTCCAGAGGGTCTTGGAGGTTTGCAGCCTCCCTGTGCGACCTCCCCTTCGATGCACTGAGCTCTGTTTTGCAGTCAGAGCTCACTTCCAGTTTTCGACCGGAGCTCCGATTCGCACTCAGGCTATCAGCAGCCTGTTTTGTAGCGCTGTAAGCTTGAATGCTTATAGTGACCTGTTTACACCAGAATATTTCACCCCGATAAGTTTCTTAATTATGCTAATGGGAATCCAGGGGAACAGACACCGCCCTCACTCCCGCATCTGCAGATCTGCGGATAATTGAAACTGCAGATACTGGATCCACAGATATGGGGGCCCACCCATAGTGCAGCCTCACATTGTTATCCAGGGCATGCTTACTCTCAAGTAAGCCCCATTGAGTCCACTGACTAGGACTTACTCCCAGGAAGATGGGCATATTGCAACCTTTTGTTGTGGTCTAAAAAACTAATACAGGGGTTGGCTTTTCAGACATTATTGCATAAGTTCCATTCCGCTAATCTACTGTATACATTAATTTGAATCATGCTTATTTAAAAGTGCTTTAAGACCTGCAAATCCTTCTACATTATAAACTGACATGAATAGGATTAAGACTGATGCACATGCAAATATTTGCTGTGAATAGTGAATTCTGAATATTTCCCTTAGTTTCCTATGTACCAATTTATAAAAATACTGGCTTTACTGTGCCTTGACTACAGTATTATTGATAGCATCTTGGACATTGTGTCTCTAAAGAAGGGTCAAAGGTGGTGCAGGTCAGGTGCACAAATCACACCAAGGACTACAACTTTTTCCCCCCACTGAATCCACAACTTTAGAAATGTATTCTACTATTTTAATTGTAGATCAATTTTGCACAACCACTGGTGCCTCTGCACCTTGCATATGTAATCAACATATTCCTGTTTCTCAGCACTACCCCCGTTTACTCCTTCAGCCTTTTTTTCACCGCCTGCTCCCCCGCCAGCAGTTACCTTTATCCCCGCTCACTGAATTATAGCATTAGTAGACAAGGCTTCCATTCTTCCAGTGTTTCACATGAGGGAGGTGTTTCAGATGCAAGAAGGCCATGCAGCATGGCTGACTAGCTGCAAACAGCTGAGGAATGCTGGCACTAACATAACCTTGCCCTGCTGAACTCAGAGGCACAGGAACAGATGTAGCTACAAGGGCTACCTCTCACCCCACTTCTACTTTGATTAGCTTGCTGGCCCACAAGGCATTTCCAGTGAGGTAGCCAAAGGGCCACAAACTATGTATATTTGGAATTCCCCTAGAAGGTGCAAACAGGGTACAACTGGCCAAAGGGGCATTATGTTAAATAGACTAGTGTGAGATAAGACACCCACTGGAAACACAATCCTAACCTGGAGTTAGGCCGGCACAGTTAGACCAGCAAAGTTTGGCTGGCACAATGGACACTGTAAAGTATGTTTGGACCACTCTCGGAGTCAGAGAGGCCAGCACACAGATGTATGCCATCCTCCCTGACTTCGAGAGTGGTCCAAATGCACTTTATAGTGGCCCTTGTGCCAGCCAAATTTTGCTGCCTAACTCCAGGTTAGGATTGCACCCTAAATTATACCTCTGTTCCTCTTGTTATCTCTTTCAACAGGAATGCAATTTAACATCTTCCCAGAACAACAAAAAAAAGACATAAAATATTGATACACTGATGCCTGAAAAAGAAACTTATATGTATGCACACAAAGCAGCACAAACATTGCAAAGGAGAGATAAGATTGGAATAGTTTTTGGTGCTTCACTAATAAACCTTTGCCTCATATGCAGTACTGGTAAGAAAACTTTTGCCTGCCCTCTGGCTAGGGGATATTGGTCAGGAGAAGAACACCTGCTTTCCATGCAGAAGAGCCCAGGTTAAATCCCCAACATCTCCAGGGAAGGCTAAGAAAAATTCTTGTTGAATCCTTAGACAGGCTCCTTGGTCAGTCAGTGTCAACATTACTGAACTAGGCAGACAACCGGGATGGCCCAGAGGGTAAATAGAAACACTGACTAGAAGTCCTGCTATCCTTCCAGGTGGGTCAGCTATTAGTCACCATCAATTTGTTTTGCAGACATTTGTCCTGTGTTACCCCTGGACGAAAAGCTGTACCAACTATTCATGGACTCTGAGCTGGGGAATGGCTTTGCAGCAGGATGCAACACTGATGAAACTACAATTCAGCATCCTAATTACAACAGAATTAATCAGGAAGGAATATGAGCAATCGTGGAGCACAAAAATAAAAGTTCTCCAGGGCTTTCACATGATTAAAGACCCTCTGACAAAAAAAAAAGAGGCTTTTAAAATATTCAGTGTCTAAGCAAACAGTGTTATACAAATGTGGACTGATTCATCACCAACAATTTAGAAATTCATCGGTGCTTTTTATAACTTGGGAACACACATAATTTAACAACTGTTACCGAATCACTGTATGTTCCGTAAATCATCCTTGACAAGAAAAAGGCAAGAACGCTAATCCAAGTAGTACAGTCGGCCAGTATCTTACACTGACTTTACTTGAGTGAATTCAATCACATGTGAATTAATGACATGCAAATAAACAAAAACAAGGAAAATAATTATTTAACAGAGCATTCCGCTTATCATTCCGATTATTAAAATACCTGCTGGAGTGAATCTGAAATTGGAGAAGGAAGCTACTGTTCCCTCAGTCTGCCTCTGTTCCTGTCTACTTCTCACAGTTTTTAAAGAGACAGTATGTGTTTGTCAGATGTAGGGGCTTTTTAAGGTAATTTTGAGTATACATGATTTTGGGCTTTAGTCACTGACTCTGGAATGTACCCCTCACATAAGATTCAGGCCAACCATATTTCAAAGCATCTATTGTAATGTCACCAGTTCATTTTAAAATTGCACTGTTTAGAATACTTTGGCCAGCTCATGAGGACTCTTTAGAAAAGACCCTCCTGCTGGGAAAGATTGAAGGCAAAAGGAGAAGGGGGCAGCAGAGGATGAGATGGTTAGATAGTGTCACCGAAGCAATGAACATGAAGTTTGGCCAACTCCAGAAGCTAGTGGAGGACAGGGAGGCCTGGCGTGCTGTGGTCCATGGGGTCGCGAAGAGTCGGACACGACTTAGCGACTGAACAACAACAACAACTGTTTAGAAGCTAACAACTTTCAATAAAGTTTACAGGCAATGTTCTTCACAAAAAAATTAAATGTAAGAATTTTGTAACTTTTACTTTAAAACCTGGGGCTCCTAGAGTTTATTAAAGTGACTCATATTTAAAATGCCAGCTTTTAGATTATTCTGCACAGTGAATAGGAAACAATATTGTTTTATAATTACATTGTATTACAGTGTTTTTGTACACTCTGCTTGAATTCAACGCATGTTTTGAGGGACTTTGGCAAAGCTGACATTTGAAATAGCAAACATTAATGTTCATTATTTTCATTAACAAATTAGTTAAGCTCTAGTCTAGTCTTGCTAGATATATTTTAGCTACAATGAAAGGCTGCTGTAACTGTAGAATCTCAAACTGTTACATCAAACTTATTTTTGGAGTAGCAGCTAATAAAAGTATGTAAACATAAATGTGTGCTCCATGGTTTAAATATTTAAGAAAGATGAATTTACAAACTCAATACTTAGTTATCAATTCCATGAGTAATAGCACTTATAGTAAAACCTATATGCAATATCAATGTGTAAACTACTATGTTAGCATGGAAAAAGAATGTTCCTATACCCATGTTTTGGGCCCAGTAACTGAAGATTTTAACAGTGATCCAAAGAAGTACAGATAGCACTGTGTGTGCTATTTCTCCTGCATCAGTTCCTACTACAAAAGCAGCAAGCTAGAATTTAAAGTTGAACTGTGGCTTGTTTCTTTGGCAACTGGAACTGTGGTAGCAGATGCAGCAAATTACACTGTAGTTATAAAGAGGATGTATATTCTTGGATTGCGGCCCTTAACTGGATACCAATATTCACTTTTCCTTATTATTCAAATAAAATTAAGTAACGACTGTAACTTGCTTTTCAGCTTGCAAATGCTTGCTTTTCAGCACAGGTGGTCAGAAATAAATATATCAGTAGGGCGAAAGACCCATTTTTATGGGATTATGGACTTCAGCATGGCAGGTTCTCCATGTTCAAGCACTCATGGTCTACGATTTGTGATAGCAGAGCATGCACACATGCAAACATGTAACAATGCCATTAACATATGCTCCCAGCAGCAGGCTCTGACTCAAAGCATATTATTATTATTATTATTATTATTATTATTATTATTATTCAATATTTATATACTGCCTTTCTTACTGACTCTCACGAGTGAGTCTTAGGGCACAATTCTGAATTGAGTTAGGCTGGCATAAGCTAAGGCAGCAAAGTTTGGCCAGCACAAGGGACACTGTAAAGTATGTTTGGACTACTCTCGGAGTCAGAGAGGCCAGCCCACAGACGTGAGCCATCCTCCCTGACTCTGAGAGTAGTTCAAACATGTTTTATGGTGGCCCTTGTGCCAGCCAAACTTTGCTGGCTTAATTTATGCCGGTCTAACTCCAGTTTAGGATTGCGCTTTTACAGATTTACAGCCCAATCCTAACTTGGGCAGGAATAGGCAGGCTGGCCAACCTGTGCCATATCCAGCCCGTTAGGAGGTGGCTGTGGCACAACTTGGAATAAGGGGATATATGTAATGCTCCACCCACCCCAATGGAGCTACTTGGATTTGCACCTGCAAAATCATTCGTGCAGATTTGAGTAATATAAGGCCAGCCTGCCTGGGAAAAGGGGATGGAATACACCTTACCTGCAGGAGACCCTTCCCGGGCCAAGTCCACCAACCGGCCCACCCTCCTCCAGCTTCCCTCCTGCGCCGATCTGCCTTCATGCTATCCTCCCTCAGTCCTCACCACCCCCCAAGCTAGCTGAACTTGGCTGGTGCAAACGTACCTGCCTGGGGCAGTGCAGAGGCTGGATTCGGCTTCTATGGGCCGGTGCACGTCCTTGCACTGGCCTGGCTGACTCCTGAGTCGGCGCAAACGTGCCTACAGCCCATTTACGACAGTACTGTTTTAGGACTGTGCTCCAAAGGTGGTACACATAGACAGGCTATCACCAAACTCATTTTTTTTTTTTTACAAATGGAGTTTTTACAATTATTGCTCTATGAGAAGCTCATAGAACCATTCAATCTCAGGTGCATCCCTTCAATGTGTGGAGCAGCAACAAATCAGCCAGGTTATTATTCATTCTCGGCAGCTGACCTCCACACTCCTCTGCCTTCTCATGGCAGGTTATCACCATGTGTCCTTTGCCCTCTCACAAATGACTCTGCTCTCTCACAATGGCTTGTCAGCTTTGGTTTCGCTCTCTCCTCCAAGGCATGACCAGAGTTACTCCTGATTAGCTTTCTTTGGGCAGATGACAGCTCAACCTCCAGATCATACCTCCTAATGAGATGGGGGCACAATCCTAACTTGTGCAGGAGCACGTCGGCGGGCAGGGAGGCTGGCACGTTAGGAGGCAGCTGCAGCTCACCATGGACAATATTTTCCCTTGCCTTAGGATAAGCCCCAGCCAGCCCGATGATACTCCTCGGATCTGCACTTGCTGTTTAGGGCGCAATTCTGAACGTCC
The DNA here is from genome assembly GCA_029204185.1 of Lerista edwardsae. NCBI lineage: Eukaryota > Metazoa > Chordata > Lepidosauria > Squamata > Scincidae > Lerista > Lerista edwardsae. Next base: position 8,495 of record JAJKFI010015920.1, read on the forward strand.
TGCTGTGGCCTGGACTGGGGCTGTGCGTCCTGGGCATGGGGGTTTGGATCTGCACAGTTGCCAGCTCCCAGCTCCTCCCCTCTTCCTGGGCTGTCCAGCCCATGGGAACACCTTCCCTCGACCCCGTTTCTGCCCTCCCTCCCACCTTCTCCCCATCCAGAAATAGCCCCAAGCTGGCCAAACTCCGCTGGTGCATCAGCCCAGTGATTTTCACTCTGGCACGAACGTGCTTTACAGCACATTTGTGACAGCACAAGGCAGATGCAAGTGACCTGAGTTGGCACAGGTGCGGGGATGGATGGTGCTGTGGGATACCAACTTTATAGGTTACCACAACCATATTTAGCAACCAAAGTAATTAGTAAATATCAACTTTTATACATTTTAATCTCCTTTTTGCATGAGTGCAAATTAAAGAGCGAATTGTATTTGGGTTTTTTGCAATTATCAAAAGCAAAGTACTCTTTGATTTCCCCCTATAAATCAATTTTCTCAGCTTACGTTTACCCACCTAAAATTGGGGAAATAGCCTTTACGTTCTGATTGCCAGATAGTCATAAAAAATAAGATTTGCCTGTGCTCTATATATAGATAATATGAACATACCCAATTTAAAACACATTTTTAAAAACTATTAAGACATCTTGAATCTTAGGCAATTTGATCAACTCAAGGTAAACATGATATTGTTCCTTTAAGAAATAAATAATCCACCATGTTGAGGTCCTTTCCCTATTTCCCTGCCTTATTCCTTCATTATGCAATCTGTGAGGGTGGAATTCCTGATGCCAGACTCAGCGTTTGTGACAAGATAAACTCTGGACAGGTGCATTATAGATTGGCCTTTAGAGGGTGGGCTTGGATAGTAAGAGATCTATTTATATTAATTGAGGAGCTCTGGGAGGGGAAAGATGCCACTATCAATAGAGTAACAGGTCATGGAAAATATGACATGATATGAAAATATGGTGGGGAAGGGGAGGCCATTCCAGAGAAAGGAGAGTTTGTTGTAGACAGACTGTCCTTCTTTCCATCCTTTTCCTCATCTCTCTGATGACTGATGGCTTTGGTAGTAGTTCCCTGGGTCTGATACCGCTCTTGAATGCTAGATCAGTAAATAATCCTGGATGAGGATGCTGATCTAACATATTACGAAGACCTGGGTGCTGAGATGGGAGGAATGAGTCTTTCCCAACTCTGTCCACCAGCAGCAGCCATGACTGCAGGGAGAGGGATGGGCGGTTGCAAAGATCTTTCTGGAATCCATCTCCCTTTCCAGGAGCCCTTCCTGCAATCCATTGTGTTCAGTGTTTGTGTGCTAAACTGGGCATAAGAGGCCCCTCCTAATTGGGAGTTAGGCTGGCACAAATTAGGCCAGCAAAGTTTGGCTGGCACAAGGGACATGTACAGTATGTTTACTGTATGGACCACTTTTGGAGTCAGCGAGGCCAGAACCCAGACTTGCACCATCCTCCCTGACTCAGAGAATGGTCCAAACATGCTTTACAGTGGCCCTTGTGCCGGCGAATTGGCTGGCCTAACTTGTGCTGGTTAGGATTGCACTGTGAGAGATGTTAGAGGGGTGGCGGCCAGAAACAGGACCTTTTCGGGAGTGGCACGTCTCCTATGAAATTTCCACCCCTTTGGGTAAGGAACTGTTCCTTGTTCAGAAACCTCTGGGTGAAGCCTGAAAACCTTCCTGTTTCAAAAAGCCTTCTAAACCCAGCATGTTCTTTTTAAGGGTACATCTGCTGGGTGTAGGCTGGTGCTTGATGGTTTTTATTAACTATTTAATGTTTTAAGACTGATGGTTTTTATAACTGCTGCTTGCCACAAATTGGTTTGTTTAATATTGTGTTATGTGTATTTTATAATTTATATATGTATTTTAATATGCTGTAAGTGCTGCCTTCAGGGAGGAAGGCAGGATATACCGTATTTCCCCATGTATAGGACGCACCGATGTATAAGACGCACCTTAATTTTGTGCGTTCTCCGTGAGAAAGGTTCTCTGTGATCCCACTTGCCTTAAAAAGCCGGCAGGAGCGCGGAGAACAGGGGGCAGCGCTCCCGCTTGCCTTAAAAAGCCAGCAAGTGGGAGCGCTGCCCTCCGTTCTCCGCGCTCCCACCGGCTCTTTAAGACAAGGGGGAGCACGTGCTTTGCCTTAAAGAGCCAGCAAGTGGGAGCGCTGCTGCTGGCTCTTGCTGGCTCTTTAAGGCAAGGGGGAGCACGTGCTCCCGCTTGCCTTAAAGAGCCGGCGGGAGCGCGGAGAACGGAGGGTAGCGCTCCCGCTTGCCGGCTCTTTAAAGCAAGCGGGAGCGCTGCCCTCTGTTCTCTGCACTCCTGCCGGCTTTTTAAGGCAAGCCGGCTCTTGCCAGCTCTTTAAAGCAAGCGGGAGCACGGAGAACACAGCGCTGCCCGTCACCCCCCCTTGTATAAGACGCACCCAGTTTTTAGCGCCCCCATTTTTTGAAAAAAGGTGCGTCTTATACTTGGGGAAATACAGTAGGTAAATATTGGAGGTCCATGTATAATCTTAGTTATTTCATAATGAAAAATTATAGTAATACTTCCCTTCAAACAATATAAATACACAGTCATCTCCAGAGCGTGGCCAGGTGGGAAAGTGTCAAGAGTCCTGATTCGGGGGTAGTGCCACAGAGGATCTTCACAATCTCTTATTCTTTTAAAACTCCTACTATATATACCAAGTACTGTGTATGAATGAAGTTCGTGCCCCTGCCCATGGGCTCACAATCTGAATAGTGGGAAGCCTTGCATTTGCTTGGTAAGATTAAAAAGAGGCAAAATGAGTTACAGTAAAACTGATATAATAATGAATCTAAGACTATGAAATGAACCAAAACAGAGAATCAAGGGGGAAATGCAAGATAAGAGATGAGCTTTAATCACTCTGAAAAGGAAGACAAAGAGATGGGTTGCTAGACAGTAGGTTGAGAGAGCTCCAAGCACAGGGGGCCATGGAAGAGAACGCATGCAGACAAAAAACAGCAGAAGGGAGTTGAGGTTTAAAAAAAGATTAGCATAGAATGAATAGAGGGACTTAGAAGAGAGGGGGAGTGATGAAAATAAAGTAGTATAAGATCATGCAGAGACTTAAATTTAAAGTTAATAAGGGGCAATAAAAGAGGCCAGTGAAGAGAAACAGTGAGGTGTTAACATAATTAAAAAGAGAAGAGAGGAAAAAAGCAAACAAGAATTCAGAAATAGAAAACAGAAATAGGTTTAAGCTAACCAACATATGCTAGAATAAGGGTGTGGATAATTGCTTCCATAGATTCAGAAGGTAAGAAGAGGGGCAGCCCGCTCTTCTGCCTGGGCAGCGCCACTCACATGTATGCTGCCAAGGCAAAAGCTTTTGCAAATATGTTGTAAAGCACCTTGCAGTGATTGGGAGGGGAAAGGTGCAGGCAGAGAGGCCAGTCAGCTTTGGACCTCTGCGCTAGCAGGATGAGCCGCAGGAGCACTGGGCAATACGTGTCCCACCAAGCGGTGGGAAGGCATTCCAGGGTGGGGAGGGTGGGGGAAGGCAGCAAAACTGAGCAGAGGGGGAAGGCCCTGGAGTTAGTTCAGGCCTGGGAGTGGGCAGGAATGGTGGCAGCTGCTGCTAAATCCTATCCCCACTTGCAAACCTCAGAGCCTGACAGGAGTCTCCTTGGTTAAGAAACAACTAAATAGCTTACACAGCTGCTGGTAAACCCATCGGGTCTACCAGGGCTCTACATGGGGTACAATGTTCAGGGCTCTACAACATTCTCTTGCCCTGAGCAGACCTCCGGCTGATGCTCTGACCCTGAAGGATACAGCATCATTCATTTCTGCACCGCTGTACCCCATGGGGCCAGTAAACTATAGGACTGAATTTTAGAAATAACATGTTATATCCCAACAACCACCTGCTAAAGGAAATTTGCGGAATGAACTTTCCCACCTGCTCCTCCTCACAGCACCCCCCCCCCCAAAAGCCATCATTGAAAGCTCTGCTCATGGAATGCACTTGGCTTGGGGGGGGGGATTCCCCTGTCCGCCTGCAGTTCCCCCACCCTATTTCAGAGGCTTCTTCAACTCACAAAAACAGCTTTCTGGTGGCCTGCTTCAGAGAGGAGGGGTGAACAAAAGTTCACTGTTGTGAACTTCTTCCTGCATGCAATTGTTAGATACAATCTTTTAGCAGGAAAACTGACCGGCCTTGGATAAAGCAGTAGTGTGAGCCAAGAAGGATAAAAGGTAATGCCAAATTTCTTAATTTTATGAGAAGATTCCGCCGAACTGAGAGTGCAATCCTAACCTGGAGTTAGGCCGGCACAAATTAAGCCAGCAAAGTTTGGCCGGCACCAGGGCCACTGTAAAGCGAGTTTGGACCATTCTCAGAGTCAGGGAGGATGGCGCATGTCTGTGTGCTGGCTTCTTTGACTCCAAGAGTGGTCCAAACATACTTTGGCCCTTGTCCTGGCCAAACTTTGCTGGCCTAACTGTGCCGGCCTAACTCCAGGTTAGGATTGCACTCTGATACAACATGAATATTGGGGACAGAAGTTAGAACTACAATCAGTTTTCTCTTATTATTTTGAGTTAATGATTTGACATCCAGGCAGAAAGAGTTGTAAGACACTGGACATATTACTATGAACAGAGGGAGAAGAGGGAACAGAAAGCAGAACTGGATATTGTCAACGTCATTACAGGCCAAAAGACATAAGATGATTGCCAAGAGGAAGTATGTGCAGAAGGAAAAGAAAAGGGTCCAAAACTGAGGCCTCAGGGAACATGGAGAAGACAGAGAGTCTTCTCTATCTACAGTTGTTACCAAAAAAAAGAATGATTTGTTAAGCAGGAGTGAAAGCAAAAGATGCTAGTTTCCACAAACCGTATAGAACAAAGCAAACCATCAACTATTAAAATGAGATAGCCTATGGAAGGAGAACAAAACATTTCAGAAACAACACATGACTTATTTCCTCTTAGTTAAAACTAACAATATGTAACAAATTGCACTAGGATGGAGAAACTGTAATTATAGGGAGGTGGAAGATAGGCATCAACCCATTTAGTGAGACATTGTACAGGTGAGCTTTGAACCACAGCTCGGCCACCATATCATACGAGCACTAACCCACTTTCCTGAAGGATGTTCTAGCAGGATACCATAATATGAGGATACAAAGCATCAAGAAAATATTATCTGTATTTTGTGAGTCAGATCTGATGCATCTCCTTGATGGTTCCCAGCTTGCTTTTCCATGTTGATACATACAAAAAATGTTTCTTTGGAATGGCTCATTCAAGCAACAGATGATCCTCTGATTTAAGGCTGGATATCTGTAATACACACCTGCCTTGTCTGCATGATGTTTCACTTGTCTGATTGATGGTATAACACCGAGAAGTTGATACAACATAAGATAGCACAAAAAAGCAAAGATTACTCAAGGACTGATCTTCACTCGTTTAATATGTTCACAATTGCTTGTTATTTTATCTTTCCAAAAAGAATATTACAGATATATTATTTTTATTGCAGTGATTTCTACATAAGATGGCTAGCCCTGTACTTCAAGCACAATATCCTACACACTTAGTTGTAGGCATTTTTTTTTTTATCAAAGCAGAAGATAACATTACATAATAATAATTAAAATATCTTAAACTGAAGAAAAAAATGTAAACCCTGAAAAGGAATATAATCAATATGCTGAATTCTGAATGGAAATACATGGTAAAAGTTAGCCAGGGTTTTGTTTTTTGTCCCGGAGTGCTACTGAACATACCACAGAGATTTCAGCAATCCTGCGCCGGCAAGCTTAAAGAGGCAAAAGCCTAAAAAGTAAAATATTCCAATTTGTCTGGCAAAGCCATCCTTCCTGCTCAGGAGTGATGAGTGAGCGACCCATATTGCCTCACTGAAGGACTGTGCATTGCTAATGTTCTTCTTTACCATGGTTAAGCCCGTAGAAGTCAAAAGTCCTGTCCTTAAGATGCAAGGCCCAACAAGAAGCCTCCAACAAATCCGCCAGATACCACTATGTTCTGTTTAATAAAATCCGTTGTCTGGAAAAGAAAAAAGAGTTTACTGTAAATTCTGAAAATGCATTATGAAGGCTACAATCCTATACACAGTCATGTTGGAGTAGTTCCATTGTGCTCAATGGAGCTTCTGAGATGGCACGCAAAGGGTGGAATTATAAAAAAATCTGGTTAGAGATTTTGTTAAAAGAAATCAAAATCATATTCCCTGCTACCCCTGCTAACTGGGTAAGAGGCACTTTTTCAAGTAGTGTTTCTCTTATATTTAGCAAGGGGAGAGTAATTGTCCCTATTCACCCCAGCGCAGTGTCTTTTCTAGTGGCTGTTGCTGGTGAGGTTCTACATTGTTTTTAGATTGTGAGCCCTTTTGGGACAGGGAGCCATTAAACTTTATTATTACTATTTGCCTGTAAACTGCTTTGTGAACTTGTGTTAAAAAGTGGTATATAAATACTGCTGATTGATTTTCTTGCAATCAGATAATTGCTAAAATTATAGAATATACTTCTCCTTGAAACATTGTGGGAACAGCCTTCCCAACAGTGGAGAGAGTGACCTTGTGCTTAGTTGTACACATACACACGCACCCCATGTAGGCCTAAAACGGAATATAGGTGGTCCACCAGAATTGACTCAACGCAGGTGCCGAGCTTGCATTGGAAATGCTCAGCAGGTGTTCTGTTGTGCACAGTCTCCCCAAGCCTCAGAAAGCCTTCTAGGCATGTCTGGAAGATGCTTCTGTTTTTTTATTATGGCTGGGAGGTTCTTTAGACTCTTCCCTGGATTCCATTATCCACAGAAATCAGTATCTGTGGGAGGGGTCCTGGAACTGCTCTGGATACATAGGGCCCACTGTATATGGAGGTTTCTTCTCTAGGCGACTTCACTCTCCCTGATATGTTGTGAAAACAGGACTAGAATGACAGCCATATAATAAAACAGCACACATTTGACAATCAAAATAAATAATATACACTTTACCTCTTCAATCAGTGTGCTGATTTCAGGAGCTGCCTTGTTTGCTCGCTTTTTGAGTTGCTTTTTTGCTTTATTTACATCTTTTTCAACCCTTTTCCAATCAACCTGTACATAGCCACTATGACTAGCAATCTAGAAAAGGATAACAGACAGTCAGCTTAAAAGCCTAAGAAAAGAAAAGAAAATATGTGTCTGCATTTAGCAACACCTGTTTAAGTTGGGACACTATCACATCCAGAATTCTACCTAAAAGCTTCTTGACACTATCTTCAAGATGTGTGACTAGGACCACATTTACAAAGATGAACACATCAGGATTTTCACTGAGCTCATAAGTTAAAAGCCTGAGCCTGTTCATATTCTTCAATTTAATTAATTACTGGCAATTCATGGATCCCCCCCCAAACTGATTTCAGAAGAACCACACCAGTAAGAGGAGCTCTGTGAATAATCTTCCAAGGAGCACTTTACTACCTCTCCACATTTATTTACACACAGAAGAACAGTCCACTACAAAGTTAACACTAACAATTACTATGGGCTCAATCTCTCATTTCCTTTCCAATGAATCAATTCATTAAACTCAATTAGAACATTTTCTAAATAATAAAAATTAAGGTCTACATACTTGTAGCAAAAGAAAACCGCCACCTACTGCAGTTGCTGCAAGTTTTCCAACCTTCTGGAACAAAAATCCTGCACACCTTAAAAGGAAGAAAAGAAGGAAGAACAAGAGAAGAGAGGTAACAATTAAGTCTGCAATATTTGCCTTTTTATTTAGTATGGCTTACTTCCAAGTAAATATGCAGAGCAGGAATGGGCGATAAGAATAATCTGACCATTGGCTTCCAGAATTCCCATTCCAAACCTCAAAGCCTGAAACTTAACATTTCATAACTTAACCTGTTTTCAGATGTTGTAGGATATCATGGCACTGAAAACATGTAAAACTGTTGGCAATACAGACAAAACAGAATGATGGCTCAAACAAGGGTTTCTTAAACTGGGGCACCGCAACGCCTCCTTAAGGGGCTGGGGAAGGGGAAGGCAACACTGCAATCCCCAAGATTGCACTACTGCTGGGGACAGGAGGGTTTTTTCCCCACTTACCTGCAGCCAGCAATGCAGTCCTGGGAGGACCAGGCTGCTGGGGTCTGGGGAGTCCTGTGGAGGGATTTCCAAGCCTCCAAACATCTACAAACAACAAAAAAACAGGCTCTCCTGGTTTTTGTTGCAAAACGAAATGTGGCCTTTTTTGTTTAATTTGATTGTTGGAGGCTTGGGGAGCCTCCCAGAACTGCAGTGCTGGCAGCAGGTAAGTGAAAAAAACCCTCCCGTCTCAAACAGCCGTGCAATCCTGGAGCTCACGCTGCTGTCTTCGCTTCTCCCCCGTACACACTTACCTCAGGTCTCAAACTCCCAAGGCGTCGGAGAACCGAGGGCAAACCTATCATGGCCTTACACTGCTGGAATGAGCACAAGGTCCTTTACAGTTGTTGGAAAGCACAACTATTCTACACTGTTTGGCCGCTATTGCAAGCAGCTGGGTCTGTGTGCTAGCAAACCATTCATATTCCTCAGCACCAGCAACTCAGCACAGGGGTGAGTGGGAGGAAGGAAGGAGGAAGATGGGGAGAAGGAGGAATGGGGCCGAGATCAGGGAGGGAAAGAGTGTGGAACAAGGTCAGGGTGGGGGTGGTACCAGCAGCAGCAGTGCCGCTGATATCCTATCCCCCTTTCCACCCTTGATCTGCCTTTCTGGTTTCTATTTGTGCCAGCTATGCAGCTGGCACAGATCCAAGTAGAGCCATGCAGATGGCAAGGACTTACCCCTAGGCAAGGGAACAAATGTCCCATTACCCGGAGGACACTGGGGCCTGACACTCCCCCAGGGGATACAGTGTGAGCCCCGTTGGCACAGCTGCATCACCGTGTGGTGTGTTACATAGGATTGGGCTTGGAGACTAACAGTATGCTTCACAACAAGGCATACATATTTAGTGATATTTGTGGGGAAAAAAGAGGCAATACTGGGCTTTCTTGAACAAATAAGCCTAAATAAGACATTTAGAGCCTAATCCTGAAGCTGGTGGTAAACTGTTACCACCGGCTCCCATGTTGCAAATGTAAAATGTCTTTACATTTTACATTGGTACTGGGCCTGCTCCTGCAGCGCAGAGCCTCAGCACCAAGGAACAAATGCAGCATCACTGAATGCAGCAAGGCAGTTGGTGGGCCAGCGGAGTGGCTTTTGGAGGCGGGGGGGGAGGGCGTGATGAAGGCATAGTGAAGGCGGGGGGGAGGGTGGACCTGGACAGGGGAAGGAGCAGCACCAGGAGGAGGGTGAAACTGGCTTGGATGCCTGACGTGGAGCTCTCCATCTGCAAAATAGCCGGCGGAGACTTGAGTATTCCCACTGTGGAGGCTGGGTCCCTTGATGCTGACCTCGGTGATTGCCAATAAGGGTTTTGCCATCAAGTACTAAGTCATGTTTTGCGAAGGGGTCAAATACTTATTTCACTCATTGAAATGCACATCAATTTATAACTTTTTTGAAATGCATTTTTCTGGATTGTTTTGTTGTTATTCTGTCTCTCACTGTTACAATAAACCTACCATTACAATTATGGACTGATCATTTCTAACTCATTTCTCTGCCAGTGGGCAAACATACAAAATCAGCAGGGGATCAAATAGTTTTTCCCCTCACTGTATATATTGTTTTTTATGATATTGTTTTTTAAGAAAATACATTGTTTCCAAAGAATACATCTATATTACAGAATTTAAAAATTATCTTTTCTCACCAGCCTGTTACACCGCCCATTACAATCTGAGTAGCTACAGAATACTTTTCCACAATAGGTCCAGAATTTCTGCCAAATACACGGTTCCACCAATGATGACGCCTTGCATATTCTGTTAAATCCAATACTTCATACGAATCATCATCACTGTTGTGTTCTTTAAAAGATAAATGGAAAATTAGTCTCCCTCTGCATTTCAAAACAAGATACAGTAAACAACTCACAATGCATGCATTATGCCAGTGGCATTCCTTTCGGGGGGAGGACACTAAGTGTTGCAAGATCCTGAGCTCCTATGTAATATGGCCCCCCTCACCTCCAGTGCCTTTTGTGGCTCGGACAGGAAAGGCTCTGAGCTGGCTCTCCAAGTAGCGAATCGCTCTGGAGATGAGGAGGAGAGGCCGTGTTACACAGGAGCCCAAGCTTCTGCAGCAGTTAGTGACCCCCCATAGGAACATCACTATATTATGCTAATAATAAAACAAATTTTTTATTCAGCTGCTAGAAAAGTAATCTAAAAGAGCAACAATATGAGAAGGTACTTTAATAAATGTGCTCTTTGACAATTTACAGAAACACAACCTGCTACTTTTCTAAGGCTGCATTCTTGTCAAGTCTCACTGAACTCAGTGGGATGTACTTGCCTAGGATTGTGCTGTTAACAGGGTTACAAAACAGGTCATCTACATTCCTTATTCATGGATTCAAGATGTGGATCTTGCCTATGTGGCCATAATCTAACTTTTTTAAGGACAGTGCTGAGAGACCTCAGGTCAAGCACTGAGATGTCCATCCCTCAGTGCTCCAGCAACTCCAAGGTAGAGGATCATTCCTCTTTCTTTCTCTGACCAAGACAGGTTGGGGGAAAGGAACAGGGCAACTGGAGGAAGCACCCTTCTCAGTGCTCTGGCAATGCTGAGAATAGGGTACTCAAGCAGCTTCCTCTCTTGACCCCTCATCCATAATGGGCTTCCTCAAAGGCCCCTGCACCATTGTGTGGGCCTCTGAGGAAGCCCAAAATTGCAGGTGGTGAGGACAGGACAAGGCAGCAATGGCATGTTGCTCAGACCCATGCTGTCATTACCTGCACTGGGGATATTTATGAATCAGATGCTTGAACCCCTGGGATTCCTTGGCCAGTGCCCAACCTCTGACATCACTTCTGCTCAGGAGTTCCTGCAGGAAAATCCATCTAACAAGACAAAGGTCTATATCCTAAGTTTACTTAGTCATAACTAAGGGCTCAATCCAGAGCCCTCTAGCACAGGCGGTACAAGTGTACCACTCTCGCCAGTGCCGCAAACATGCCATAACATAAGGCACATCCAGTGTGGACAGTAAGGGCTTACCACCTGCGCTGATGCAGCACCAGAGCGGCATGCCTAGAGATGGCAATGCGGGATTGGCGAGCAGCGACTTTGACAGTCCCTGGCACTGCGCTGATTCCTGGCAGGGTGGGAGACTGGAACTGTGTGGGGGAAGGGGGTGGAGCAGGGATGGGATCAGTGGCGATCTTTGCCACCATATCTTATCCTCCGTGTCAGGCTACATGGCCCGACATGGCAGTCCTTGCATGTGTACTGGCTAAATAGCCCGTGCAGATGTGAGAAGACCCATCTCCGGGCTTACCCAGGGGAAGGGGCAGCCATGGGATGCAGCGGTAACTGTTTCTCTACTGTTGTGCCCATGATAGCCAGGCAGCTCAGGATTGAGCTGCCCTTCTCACTGAAATCAATCAATGGGATGTAGGATGAGAAGTCCACAAATACAATAAAGTACGCCCTTCAATTCATTTTCTCCAATGAGTTATATTGGAACACAGAAACCTGTGACAAGCTGGTCACATCTTAACAATAACAGCAGCATAATCAGATTAGTGGAAGTCTACTACAAAAGAGAAAAATCACATCTAAGGCAGTCAGATTTTCACAATACTTCCAGCGGTATCTTAAAAATGTAATCTTAGAAAAAGAAATGAGAGACTCTTACAGCCCAATCCATTTACAACAGTAGAACAGAGTTCTGCTGTCATAAAACAGCTGTCAACGGTGCTATTGGTGGCCATTTCGGGAGCATTGCTGCAGAAGGCATTACCTCCTCTGACGGGTCTCCCTGGACCCATCAGAGGAGGTAAAATAGCTACGCAAAGGGGATAAAACAAGGCAAGTGAAATGGGAGGTGGGGAGGGGGGGCTGAATCCAGCAGCAATGGATCCTATCACTCCTTTTGGAAGCCACCCCATCCGTTTCTCTACTCAGACTTGTGCCAGATAAAGAGCTGGCACAAGTCTGAGACCCATTGTGGAGCAGTTTTACAAGGGTAATTAAAGCTTCTCATTCCACCCACCCCCCTTTTTGGCATGGCTGCATCATCGGGGGGGGGGGGGGATTGGGCAGTTACAATTTAAAAAGAAATCAGGCAATCCTGCCACAAAATGTAGACGAATCTTCCATTTATTGAATCATTACCCTACAGTCTGTATTCCACAATATGTGTATCTTGTTTAACAATCCCTAACTGAAGAGCCTGCATGCTAGAAGAGGACTAATAGGAGTTCCTGCTTCTTTTGTAACATACAGGCTATCTCACCCAGCACATTTATTTATTTATTATTAAATTTTTACCCCGCCTTTCTGCCCAAAGGCACTCAAGGCGGCATTACAAAAACAAAGTTAAAAATACATCATAATTAAAAACAGTAATTAAAAACAATATAAAAATACAATATAAAAATAACAGTCATCCCATGGATCATAAAAAACAGAAATATAAAAGAATACAAGAATACAAAGACCAGCCAGCCTGTCAGCAACTAAAAGCCTTTTGAAATAAAAAGGTCTTCAGCCCCCGCCGAAATACCGCCAAAGAGGGAGCAGTTCTTAACTCTAAGGGGAGGGTATTCCAAAGTTGGGGTGCCACCACCGAGAAGGCCCTATTCCTGGCCGCCACCCCTCTCACCTCTCCTGGTGGCGGCACAGTCAAAAGGGTCCCCCCAGATGACCTCAGAGCACGGGTAGGCTTATATGGGAGGAGGTGGTCCCTCAAATACCCTGGGCTCGAGCCGTAAAGGGCTTTAAAGGTCAAAACCAGCACTTTGAATTGGGCCCGGAACAGAACCGGCAGCCAGTGTAGTCGCCGAAGCAACGGCTCGACAGAGTCAAACCGACGTGCCCCAGCAACCACCCGAGCAGCCGCGTTCTGTACTAGTTGTAATTTCCGGACCGTCTTCAAAGGCAGCCCCACGTAGAGCGCATTGCAATAGTCTAATCTAGATGTCACTAGGGCATGGGTCACTGTGGCCAGGTCCGCACAGCTCAGGTACGGTCGCAGCTGGCGGATCAGCCGAAGCTGAGCAAAGGCTCCCCTGGCCACTGCCGACACCTGAGACTCCAGGTGCAGCTGTGAATCCAGGAGAACCCCCAAGCTGCGGACCTGCTCCTTCAGAGTAGAGGGAGTGCGACCCCATTCAGAGCAGGGCGATAGTCCAATACCCGAGCCGTGGATTTCCGGACCAAGAGCACCTCTGTCTTATAAGGATTTAATTTCAGCTTGTTCGCCCTCATCCAGCCCCCAACTGCCTCCAGACAACGATTCAGGACCTCAAATGCCTCCTCAGAATCAGGGGGAAAGGAGAGATAAAGTTGGGTGCCATCAGCATATTGATGGCACCCCACCCCAAACCCCCGGATGACCTCTCCCAGCGGCTTCATGTAGATGTTAAATAGCATGGGGGACAAGATAGACCCTTGCGGCACCCCAAACTTAAGAGGTCGGGGTGCCGAACAAGCGTCCCCCAGCACCACCTTCTGGGATCTGTCAGCCAGGAAGGAGCGGAACCACTGTAGAACAGTGCCTCCAAGCCCCAACCCAGCCAGCCGACCCAGAAGGACACCATGGTCGATGGTGTCAAAAGCCGCTGAGAGGTCCAGCAGGACTAACAGGGACGCACTCCCCCTGTCCATTCCCCGGCGTAGGTCATCCACCAAGGTGACCAAGGCAGTCTCCGTCCCGAACCCCAGCCTGAAGCCAGATTGGAATGGGTCCAGATAATCCGTTTCCTCCAGAACCCTCTGCAGCTGTGACGCCACCACCCGCTCAATCACCTTGCCCAGAAATGGGATATTCGAGACTGGCCGAAAGTTGTTTAAATTAGCGGGATCCAGGGAGGGTTTCTTCAGGAGGGGGCGAACTATCGCCTGCTTCAAAGCAGGCGGCAGCACCCCCTCCCTCAGAGATGAATTCACCACCCTCCCTGTCCACTCGGCCAGCCCTAATTAGAACTGCCTAATTCCCGGGCAGCTCTAATTAGCCATGCTGGGCAAGGATCCAGCGGGCAAGCAGCAGGTCTCACACTCCAGAGAATCCTGTCCACATCCTCAGGTTCTACAAGCTGAAAAGAATCCCAAATTGTAGGATGGACAGGTTCCCCAGGGACATCACTAGAAATGCCCACAGCGGCGTCCAAGTCATGGCAAATCTGATCGACCTTCACTGCAAAGTGTTTCGCGAACTCGTCACAGCGAGCCTCCGTGTGATCCTCCCCTCCAGGGGGGGGGGGCAGATGTAGAAGGCTACGGACCACACGAAAAAGCTCAGCTGGACGGTTCTCTGCAGATGCGATGGTGGCAGAGAAGTGAGCCCTCTTAGCTGCCACCACCGCCCTAGAATACAATCTTAACCAGGCCCTAGCCCAGGTACGGTCAGATTCGGCACAAGTCTTTCGCCACTGACGCTCTAGACGCCTTCCCTGCCGCTTCATCATTCGCAGCTCCTCAGAGAACCAAGGAGCTGCTCTGATTCTGCGACTGGGCAGGGGACGCTCGGGAGCGATCTCATCCAGGGCCCTGGCCATCTCCGTATTCCAGAGGTCAACCAGGGCGCCGGGTGGGTCTCCAACTCTGGCAACAGGAAAATCCCCCAGAGCCCTCAGGAATCCATTTGGATCCATCAGCCTCCGAGGGCGGATCATAGAGTGCGATCGCCCGCCATTGCAGAGGTAGGAGGCTGCAACAAGCCTAAATCCCACCAGAAAGTGATCTGTCCATGACAAAGGAGTGATCTTAATCTCCTCCACCTCCAGATCCCCATCAACCTGCCCAGCAGTAAACACCAGGTCCAGTGTGTGTCCCGCATCATGTGTTGGGGCAGATATTCTTTGAGACAGACCCATGGTTGCCATGGAGGCCATGAAGTCCTGAGCCGCAGCTGTTCCCGGGGCCTCGGCATGGACACTGAAGTCCCCCAACACCAAAAGGCGGGGGGACTCCAACACCACGCCTGAGACCAACTCTGTCAGCTCAGGCAGGGAGACTGTTGGGCAGCAAGGTGGGAGGTACACCAACAGAATCCCTATTCTGTCTCGCCCCTCCAACACAACACGAAGGCACTCAAACCCGGTGGACTGCTGAACAGAGTATCTGGTGAGATGGATGGAATCCCGATAGACCAGTGCAACCCCACCTCCCGGCCCCTGTAGTCGTGGCTGCTGCAGTACCTGGAAACCCGGTGGACAAATCTGGGAGAGATTGACCCCTCCCAGCTCATCCAGCCAGGTCTCTGTGATACATACCAGGTCGGCCTTCTCCTCCAGGATTAAGTCCTGGATTAAACAGGTCTTATTGTTAACCGACCTGGCATTCAAAAGCAGCAGCTTCAGACTTGGGGGACTGCTGCCAAGAGTGCCCAGGGTCAGAGGGGTGAGAGAAAGGCAAGAAAGAGGGACAGTCTGTCTACGACTGACCCTCCTTCTTCTGTAACGTCTGGCCCAAACCCCACCGCCATACCTTCCGTGACCCGTAACTCTGCTGATGGTGGCCCCCCTCCCCTCCCCTCCCCTCCCCTGAGCTCCCTCGTGGTGTCAAACACATATTCCGGCAGGGACGACCTTCAGCCAAACTACAACAGCACACACAATCTAAAAACAAAAACACAGACACTCACACTCACACACACACACACACAACTACCCCACTGCAGCAACCCTCACCCCCCTCACACCGAGGTTTGGATTGCTGCAGATCTCTGCCTCTCTCTCACAGAAGCAGAGGCCCTCTAACAGCTGTCCCTACCTGCCCCCCTCTCACCGAGGCAGGTAGGGACATCTGGCTACAGTTAAGGAAGATTGTTAAACAAAAAACACTTGCACTGCAAGTGCTTCTACATAAAACAAAAATATAGTGCTTCCACATAAAAAAAATGTATGTATAGGGCAAACAGGGGCCACTATACATACAGGCGCCATCCATATCTGCAGTTCCCGTATCTGCAGTGGGAGAGTTTGGAACAGAACCTACATGGATAGGGGGGCCTGCCTGTACCTGATGTGGCAGACCAACAATTTCTTCCCCATGTGCTATGGACCAGCACTATATATAAACTCTCTCTCTCTGTGTGTGTGTGTGTTGCATTAGGCATATATGCCTTTACATGAACGCCACTATGTGGAACTGGGAATGCAGGCAGCTGCAATCAGATTGCAAAGCACTCAAGAAAATTTAGTAATTGAAGGGTGAAGAGGCAGTAACGCTTTCACAAAATTACATCCTTAGTGCACCTTAATCTAGAGCTATTGCAATACCTTGCTAATATAGAACAGTCTCCTCTTTCAGCCACATGAACAAATGGATAGAGCAAGGAAATACTTCAGTTTCAAATCCTTTGCTATCCTGACTGGAAATTTGACAACTCTTCCACCTTAACGGGTTTCATTACACATGTGAAACATTAGCCACCGCACAGCCCTTCCCTAATGGTCATTCCACACGATATGCAGCATCAAATCCAGGTTTGTTTCCAAGCATTATCTCAACAGGGAACATCATTCACTCCTACATCTTTGATGAGCATCCTTACACAATAACTCCAATTTGCCATGCTCACATTACATGCTTTGATGTACTGCGTGCTGAAAAAAGTCATGCGTGAAGAGTCTCTACTGCTAATGAGGTTATATTGTTGCATTGTATTTCAGTTTGATGGTCATTAGATAACTGTGTGTGTGTGTGTGTGTGTGTGTGTGTGTGTGTGTGTAAAAAGTCCTACATGAGCTACAATTAGGTTGGTTCCTGGAGTGGAGAAGAAAGCAATTGTATTTTGCTTCCAGAAACAAACGGGACTGTCCGCACAATCTGTCTACTGACGACTGAAGCCGTTTTCCTCTTCATTCCTCCAATTAAAAGAATACCGCATTGCAATACTCTGGGCCACTGAGGTTTCCTTTCTGTAAAAGAAATATATATATAGCGCCTGCCTGGACCATTAAAGGACGCCACCTTCTTGCCTGCCCCACACACTTCCGAGCCAGGCGCTACAGCTCTTCCCACCCCGCCAGGCGCCAGAAGAGAGCCCTGAGAAAGCTCCGCCTACTTCGAGCCGTGCGCAGCCAACTGAGGCGCTCAAAGCCCGGGGGAGGGAGCAGCTGAGCCTGTCTACGAAGCGGAATGAAAACAAGCCCCAAGAGCAGGATGAGTTCGAGTACATAAAGATGGCCGGCCAGTTTCTTCATCCCGTCAGAGGCTCTAATCTCAATATGAAACGCAGGCCAGCTCCGCTCCGGGAGCCACGAACAGAATGGGAACCGAACCAGGAAGCCCTGAAGGAAACGGGGCTCTCACTGACCTGAGGCAGATCTCCGAGACGCCATGATAGCAACGGAGAAAGGGGGGGGGGCTGCTGCTGATGCACCGCTCCGCCCACTAGCCGCTCTACACCCCCAGATTCAGATCTCTAAGGTCTCTGAAAATGGCGCATGCGTAAAACAAAAAAACTCCCGGCTCTTTAAAGATTTAAAAAAAAAAAAAAAACAGCCGGACTTCACCCTCAGCTGTCATGGGGTGACGTCACCAAAGGCGTTCCCGGGGACTTGTGGGGATTGTAGTTTATGTTCCTCATACGAAACGAAGGTCTTTCCAACACGGCGAAATGAATAGGTCTAGATTCGAGACGCTGGTCATTTTGAAAATGTTCTGCTGTACTCTAGGGATAGGCGGTGCTCTGTACTGTGGAAGAACTTGTCTTCATTCCAGAACTTGGGAGAGTGCCATAGATTTTAATGTCGGTGGAATATAACGGCTTCATTATAAACCCACAGCAGAAGCTCATTTCTCTCCCCTTCTCCCTTGGGAGGGACCTCCGTAGACAACTCTCGCCCCCGCTCTTGGATCCTTGCCATGCTCGCTGCATTGCTACTCTAACCCTGGCCCGAGATGTTTCCGTTGCGAAACAGTCTGCCTTGTTGAGGCAGCGTTATTTTTCTTCCTTGGTGGCCCCAGAATGATCGCAAGTGGGGTTTGTCTCTCTCAGAGCTTACTCCTAAACTGTAGCTCACCTTGGGGGAAGGGGCTATTTTCCCCTTGCACCAGGGTAAGCACAAGCCAGCCCTATGAAGCTACTCAGATCTGTGCCAGCAAAATAGCATACGCAACTCCAAGCAGCCAGAAGGGGCCCGGATTGGGGCTGCCCAGTCCGGGAACAGGGGTTGGGATACAGCCTAACAGCCGCGTCCCATCTCTGCCTCCCTCTCCGGGCTGGCCCACCCATGGATCTGCCCTCCCTCAGCCTGTTATGCCTCCTGCCCGCCTCCAGCATATCATATTCCTGTTTCGGGCCTGCACCGGCAAAACTAAGCCAGCGCTGGACCAGCGCAACTGACGAGCTGCACGGTATCCGTGGACTGGCACCGCTGCCTGCGCTGGCGCAGCGCCCAACTCTGCGGCGCAGATGTGCCTTATGTTTGTGACAGTGCTGGTCCAGCGCAAGAGTGCTGCGCTGGCGCAACGCAGGTTTAGGATTGCACTCTTAACTGGACATGTCTAGAATTGCTCAATAAATGTGTGAGTGAAAACACACACACACACACACACACACACACACATATTGGTTTCAATGTTGTGGTAGTACAATATCTTCTGTGCATTATGTGTAAATTTGCCTGCCTTTGATGTTAAGATTAAAATATAGTATTTTTACAAAAGATACAGATTTAAAAGCAACCTATGTTTCAGGCTGACGTTATTCAGCCATGAGTTTGGGTTCAGATTGCTGACTATGCTATTGTACATTCTTTGCTGGCAACACAGGTGAAGAGTCTTTCATTGTAAAAAGAAGAATATGCAGTATATGTAGGGTTACCATATTCAAACCGGGACAGA
The DNA here is from genome assembly GCA_029204185.1 of Lerista edwardsae. Taxonomy (NCBI): domain Eukaryota; kingdom Metazoa; phylum Chordata; class Lepidosauria; order Squamata; family Scincidae; genus Lerista; species Lerista edwardsae. Next base: position 27,475 of record JAJKFI010015920.1, read on the forward strand.
GTGCCTATACCTTTAATCGTTGGCAGGTGCACCTTTGAAACCCTTCCATGATGAGCTGCACCTGCCCAAATTTCCTTTTCTATACAAAAATATAGGCACTCTGTCCCGGTTTGAATATGGTAACCCTACGGAAACATTCATGCCCTGCACTCTTCTTTATAAGATTATTAAAATAGTAGAACTTCTAGAATCCATTTAAAACCACAAGAAAGCCACCAAATCAATAGAAGCATCTGCCACCGAAACTAGTCCAGCAATAAGTATCATAGTTCTACTTTTCAGATGTTTTACCTATTTAAGGGTGCAATCCTAAGCTGCGCTGGAACAGTGAGGCTGGCAGGCTTGCGCTGTATCCAGCACAGCTTTGGAGCGCCCAGCAGCCTTACCAGGGTAAGGGCACATTTGCGTCCTTGCCCCAGGGGAGGCTCCAGCCTGCCCTATGGGTTCCTCGGATCTGTGCCTGCTATTTAGTAGGCGCAGAGCCAAGGATGCCATGTGGCCCGAATCAGTGCAGCGCAGCCTGGGGATGGAGGCTTGGATGTGGCCTAAGGGCAGCATCCCATCTCCACCCTGCTCCCTGGGCCAGCATGCCTCCTGGGCTGCCCACCCCTGCCCAGTTCCTCCCATCCGCCTGCCCTCCCTCCACCCAGAACCACTCTTGCGCCAGCCTAGTTCAGCTGGCACACAAGTGGCGTGGCCCTGGGTCGGTGCCCTTGGGCCGGCGCTGCTGCTAGCGTTGGCCCAAGGACGCCCTCAGGAGTGCACCCTAAAGCAATTAAGAATAGCATTGTATTTTTCTCTGATACTGTTTCATGGAGATTCCGCATACAAACAACCTGAAGAAAACAATTCCTATAGAAAAATTGATGTATTTGTTCCTTCTTAGAAATATGTTCTGTGTCCTGTAAGTGCTCCCAGAACTCTATCTGTGCCAATCCAACATTAGTAAATCATGAGTCATTCACCATACTCCCTACCAAAGAGCCAAGAGGCTGTATAATAAATAACAGATAAATTGGCTCTTTTAAATATTGCTGTGGTTTCTGAGCCATTAGGAATGACTCCACACTGTCCTGAGCTTGCCTTTGAACCTTCGCAGGTGGCAAACTTAATAAAGTAAACCCTTCGGAGTTATATTAATTTTTATAAAATGATCTTCCAATTTTGCCTATGAGTAGTTTTAATGGAAAATAATGTCACAGGTTAGTGGTAGTGGTTCCAATCTAGTCATGGTTCCAGATACATATAAAATGTTTAAGATTTCTGAGAACTGGACCTGTGATGTTTTGAGACTCGCACTCCTTGCCTGCTGCTTCTGTGACCCTGTAACATTTGCTCAGCCATTCATTTCTAAGTACAGAGTTACAGACTCTGTACAGACTGCTGTGAACTTCTTGGAGGAAAAAAGAAAGAGAACTGCAGGTTCGTTGAAATAAGACCGAACATTTTACGTGTAAGACCACTTGCCTTTATTATTTCACAGAGTGTTATCTCACCTGTGAAAAACATTGCCCCTGAAGAAGAGTTTTACATCCATGTCATATTGGGCTCATCATTTCAATAACTGTGGAAATCCTCTACGCACAACTGTAATGTTGCTTTTTCTGCCTAGTCAGACTTTACAGATTTTATGGTATTGAAATGGCCAAAAGGATAGATACCTATCCTTACTGAATCAATGGTCGCTTTTGTCTTCTCCTCTAAGGATTTGTTCTACATTGCTTTGTGTGACTTAATATCTATTCACAACATTGATATGACCCCTTCCCCAGGAAGTTAGGACAGCATACTGTATATTCAGTGTCTCCCCAACTAAGAATAGATGCTTTCGAATTATGGTGTTGGAGAAGCCTCTTGAGAGTCCCCTGGACTGCAAGGAATTCAAATTGGGCAATCCTACAGGAAGTCAAACCTGATTGCTCCTTGGAAGGACAAATACTGAAGCTGAAGCTCAAATACTTTGGCCACCTCATGAGAAGAGATGACTCTAGAAAAGAACCTCATGCTGGGAAAGATGGAAGGCAAAAGGAGAAGGGGGCGGCAGAGGATGAGATGGTTAGATAGTGTCACCGAAGCAATGATTGAAGTTGGGCGAACTCCCGAAGCTAGTGGAAAATGGAGAGGCCTGGCGTGCTGTGGCCCAAGGGATCGCGAAGAGTTGGACATGACTTAGCGACTGAACAACAACATCGCTCTAATGGAACAGCCATGGTCAATTGCCAAATAGGCTTTTTCCTCCAGCTGAAAATGTTTCGGAACCAGTGGTATATGGGGATTACCCCATTTTTATCCTGACAATAATCCTGTGAGGTAGGTTAGACTGAGAGAAAATACTTGACCCAAGATTATCTGGCTGAGGATTTGATTCTGAAGTCTTTATGATAGACAGAACACCCTTCTAGACAGAACATCAATCAACCAACCAACCAACCAACCAACCAACCAACCAACCAACCAACCAACAGGTACTTATATACCACTTTTCAACACGAAGTTCACAAAGAACATGGCATATAGATTGAAAGTAATGGGGAAAGCTTGGTTTTAAAATGCTTCAAAGCACTTTGCCTTGATGGGCCTTGCTACAGGGAGCGCTTTTTTCAGCTCATCAAGAAAAAAAGATGAATATGCATCAATGTAACATTAAACACAATGAAGAGGCAATTCCCCATGTGTACACTATTGGTGGCATACAAACGCGTACTTAGATGAAGGAATTGCTATTGTGTTTTGGTCTGTGAAGTTGTTTGGCTACCGTGACTCATTATGCTTAATCATGGACAATCAAAAATGCAGTAACGATTGTTGAGATAAAATTGAGTCTTAATTATCTGCCCCCAGAGTACCTATGCAAATAACACAACATTCAATTCTGTGATAATGCCAAAGCAATAATACATTAGCCTGGGTGAAAAGGGCTGTATGTTTAGAGAAGCACTTGCAATTGTCTTTGGTTAACAAGTTATCCGCCTAGCATGTTCAAAGTGATTTTCCCTCTGTTTCAATAATGTATTTTGTAATACTTTGTGAATTATGCTCTTTGCTGGATCTCTGATTTCTGTTAAAATTTAAAAGAAAGCTTGTTTTATCTTTACCCATCACCTTGTATCTGATTTATCATTCTCATGGATTATAGATGGTAGATTCATCCACACTGTACTAAGTGTTTTTTTTTTAAAGGAGGTAGTCCTTGGCATGAAGAGTAGAACCTCTGTTGATTTCAGGAAAGGAGCAGCCTACTCTTTTATTTATTTATTTATTTATTTATTTATTTATTTATTTATTTATTTATTTA
>JAJKFI010015921.1:0-26974 GCA_029204185.1 Lerista edwardsae
ATGTGCTGGCAGCTTTGTGCCCCCTGTTCATTGTGGAGGCTCTCCCTGGAATGGGATCACAAAGCCACCCGCATGCACTTCTCCGGAAAGAACCTAGAAGGAGCGGCACGATGTCCTGTGATGTTAAGATCTCCCTGCCCCAACCACTGCCTCAAGAAGTGAGTTACGCCTCTGCTTCCCAGGCATATGAATTGAGAAGATAAAGGGAGGGAGAGGGGAGAGCACAAACTGGCATTTTTCCAGGGCTTGTTTTCACTGGTTACACTTGAATTAGCCTAATTGTCTTACTTGGCACCAAAAGGATAACAAATTCAGCAACAACCGAGCGCCCCTGGACAGAACATTGCATAACTGAGACAGTACCACTAAAACTCTCCAGTCCAGATCTTTTTGATGCAGATCTTTTAAAATTGTATTTTAAACTTTGATGCAGCCCTTAATAAATGGGTACTTGAATATGAGTGTAAATGGTTCTTCAAATATATTTGGTTCCAAGCTAACATGGATAGGGAAAATACTCTGAAAACTGAAGACTGAAAAAGCCAACAAAGGTGAATCACCTAGCTAGAAATTCAGTCCCAACTGTTGGGGTCAGTTTTATATATGGGGTAGAATCAATAACTAAAACACTCTCTAGACTCTACCAAGTCCAGTTGTAACTAAGTTTCCTTTGCAAAAGGTGTGCATGCTCATTTTGGACAACTCTTCTGACCTTCCATATCTAACCACACCACAACCTATGTTGCCCCCAGTGTATTTTGGGTGCACTGGGGGCTACAGTGCAGAGGGAGCTTCTTCCTTGCACTTGCCATATTTTGGATGCAATTCATGGCAAATGCTCATGCATTTACCATCACCCATTTACTTTCCACCTTATTTAAATGGGATACACATATATCTGCAAGGACCTGAGAGTAGCAGTATCAACAGACCACGTTGGCCAAGTATAGCACCCTATACGTGGCCAGGTTTGTCTGTTGATACTGCTACTCTCAGGTCCTTGCAGATATATGTGTATCCCATTTAAATAAGGTGGAAAGTAAATGGGTGATGGTAAATGCATGAGCATTTGCCATGAATTGCAAATGACAGTGAAAAGAAACAGGTAATGAAATGTTAATACGGGGGACATTTTATTTATTTATTTGGAATATTTATAGATCTAAAAAAAGATCTCAAAGCAGCTGATGCAGCAAATTAAGAGGATTTCTGTTCCAAGGTTCACAAGCGAAAAGTTTTTACTCATAGTCAAATAATCTCTGTATACATTATGACACAGCTGGATCAAAACTCCATAAACAACCTTATCAATAAGCAAAATCTGAAAACCAGATTTCTTTTCATGTATGTTATACATATACTGTATTGCTCTGTCTAGGCTGCATTCGTTGCATGATGCTTCCAGTAATTATTTGCTTTTATTCCAGAAATTTTGAACCAAAAATAGGAGCAAAAAAATATGTAAGTTCCAGGTCCAAACTTTTAAACCATCATGGTGCAAACATTTTGAAGCCTGTGTGTTTTTAATTCATCTTGACAATTAACAGGAATTTCATTGTGAAGAACTTCTAGTTCAAGGCCAGGGAGATAAGTTACTTAAATTCATTGAGAAAAAGGAGTTCCCAGGCAATGGAATAAACACCACTTTCTGAGAACATTTTTTTCTATTCACCCAATAGCCTATATGCCCTATTATTCCCTTATACCTCAGATAACCTGAACAGAAGTATACACAGTGCCAATTTTCAAAGGTATCTGGGAACATCAGATGCCTTAAGACACGCAGTGATTCACTGAAGCTGGAAGACGTGACTGCAGCTTTGTGCGCCTGACTGCACTTTCCGCTGAATCCAGCTGGCCTTGGGAAAGCCCGCCAGCAGGCAATGTTTCTGTCCTATTCAACTGGCTGACCTTGGGGAAACTGGCCAGCCCATTCTTAACTATGCTCTGGATTGTGGGATCTGGACTATACCAGAAATTAAAGTCAAAAAAGAGACATAATGTTCCATATCAGAGAACATCAGACCGCCAGGGTTCAATTAATAGGAGACAACACAATATATGAGAGAATCTCCCTATAAGTCTGGTACTTAATGTGGAAGCTTTCTTGCTATAATTATGTAAAAGCATTCTGACTTTGGAAAGATAATAGAGATCTTCATATACTGTATATTTCAAAGTTATTGTTCTCATCATTTGTCCATGATTACACACCCTTATTTGACATAATTATATTATACATAATTTGATCTGGTTTTTAAAGTTTTTTTCTAATCCAATCTGTCATTTATTTTCAATTTGTGTTGACATATTTTTATCACACATTGATTTTGCCATCTGACCTGCTTAACCTCTAATCATTTAAAGTTTTGTCTGAAGAACATTTCTTATGACACCAGAGGGGAGCTGTGTGAAATTGGCACACCCTCTTCATCTAGTCAGTATCAACTATTATAAGGAATTCAAGAGAAAATGTTTTAAAAATGAACATTTATCAAATTATTTTGACATTCAAAAGTCTCAGTTCAGATTGGATGAGCTAGCCAAAAGAGAGAAGGTAGCTAAAGCTCTAAGGGTGCAATTCTAACCTGGTGTTAGACCACCACAAGTCTCTTGTGCTGGCCCAGGAGTGTCACAAACATGCCATAAAGTGCATTGGCACCACTCTCAGAGTCAGGGAGGACAGAGCATGTTTGTGTATCTATCGTCCTCCCCGACTCCAAGAGTGATCCAAACACACTACAATATGTTTGAGGCACTCCTAGGTGAAAGGGACTTGTGCCAGCCAAACTCCAAGTTAGGATTGCACCCTTATGCAACCTAAATCCTATGCAATCCCATTCAATTTAGTTCAGAGAATACTGAATCACATGAATCTGTTTCTGAGTCACTTAAGTCACATACTGAGTCACTTGAATCACAGCAAGCCTCAACTTAGGTCAGTGATGGCGAACCTATGACATGCGTGTCAAAGGTGACACACCACAATGTTTGAGGTGACACACCAGTTTTAACCAACACCTGACAAAAATTGAGTTTATTTTACTCATTTTTCATTTTTGCAATTATTTGATGTTTCTTTATAGAATACATAGCACCACACATGATTGGGCTGTATTTTTGTTTAAATAAATGAATATAAAGAACTGTTTTTCTTTTGTTTGGGAGAGGGATTGACACACTAGCAGAATCAAGTTAAGCATTTTCCGAAGTTTTGACAAGCCAAGTGCAAAAGGTTTGCCATCACTGACCTAGGTCAATGAAGCTTTTGCTATTGTAGAACTGGAAAGGAACCTACTATTAACATGTTTCTGCTCCTAAATCGTACACATATTATGCAAATAACAAAACTGTGTCCCTTTAGGTAGCCAATACATTTTTAAAAAGCTCTCTTAAAGAAGTAGAATGTTTACAGATAAAAAATACCTTGAGGGATTCCACTATTCTTCACCTGGGGTTCAACCACTTGAATTGTGTCATCTTCTAAGTAGAAATATATTTTACAATGCCTTATTCTGTACAGCTCTTGATTTTTTTCAGGAACTTCTTCATCAAAATAAGCATCAAATGACAATACCTATGCAGAAGGCACAAATGGGTAACATCACCACCCAGGATGTTTTAAGCTGATAATATAAATGAAGCAAACCAGCCGGGGTGGCTCCACAGGAAAGACTTGTTGGGGTTTGCGCTGGGGTCCATGCTTACGCACGAGTGGCCCACATCCATGCTTAGCCAACTCCTGAGGCAGGGAGGGTCCTCACCACTGCCCAATAAACCAGCACTTACAATGACATGGACTAGACCAGTGCTTCCCAAAGTGGTGTGTCACAGCCCAGCAACGTGGGCATCACTGGCCAATACCCCTTTAAGGGCTGGGGAGAGGGGAAAGGCAGCAACGTGATCCCCAGGATTGCACTGATGCCCTGACCAAAGGGACTTATTTTAAACTCATTCCTCACAGCGCTGGAATCTGGGGGGGGGAGCCCTGGGGACACCGTCGCAGGGCTCCCCAAGCCTTGCAATGTTGTAAAAATGCAATTGTGACCCACTGTACCAATTCCTCCCCTGGCAAAATGGTTCATTCCAGGTGGTAAATGCACCCACAGGGTCTCAAATACTCATCATGGAGATTTTTGGGTGTTTGGTGCACATGGCTACCCTCTCCTGAGGGAGCTCTCTTTCTGCCCTTTCCGGTGCTCTGCTCAAAAAGGTATTCCTTGGATGGGATAAGCACCTTGAACCCTGGAGAGCAGAGGCTCCTAACAGGTCTTAGAGGCTCCCTTTCTTTGCTGACACCACTGTAGCTCCTCTAGGATCATCTTTGTGTCATGCTGTGTATCTGTGCATGGTGTTGTTGGGACACCTCTCTATTGTTAGGAGAGTTATCTGTTGCTGTGCTGCTCATTCCCAGTAGGTGGAGGGAGGCATCTCCCAGCGTTGGGTTGATCATTGGCCCTGTAAATGCCCCTGCCTCCTTCTCCATTCACCCTGGCTGTACTTCTCTGGCTGCTGCCAATGGGGCTTGGTGGATGTGGTGATTGTCACTGGCTCCTTGGACATTGCACTGATAATGCATTAACATTGTGCCAGTGATGTGCTGGTATCAGGACACTGCTCATGGGTGATGGCATGTGTGGGAGTTTCTATGGATGGGGTCAGCCCTGGTTTGCTGGGAAGGGCTCTGCCAGCCTTACTGGCACATGATTGGGCAGCAGCAGAGTTACTGGGAGGCCTGTGCTGGTGTGGCATTGCCTGGATGACCTTAGGAGATGACAAACGTTGCATCGGTGTCCATGCAACGTTTGCAAAGTATGAAGTTTGCTGAATAGGCTGGGCCTTTATATTTGTTCATTTTAACACATTCATACATGCACTATTATAAAAAAAGCAATAAGTATGTGCATGTTACCTAGACATGCTCTAAATTAACATTAAATTAGCAGCAAAAGAACTTTTCTGAAATGACGAGAAAACACATAAGTATGCAAGTAGATAATGGATTATATAATGTTACTCAAGGTGATGATAGGGAAGAATGATATTTAAGCCCCACCTGCTGGCTGATTAATCAACAGTGTTGAGGGGCCTCAAAGAAGCAGCCATACTTTTCTGCTGCCGTAGACAAATGCTATTTTGTGCCCAAACAAACAAACAAACCTGTGATTGTTTTGAATCAACTTTAGGATTTTAGTGGCAGTGACATTTGTCCCCTTGCACCCACGGAAAGCCCCAGCTGCAGCAATGGGTCTACTTGGACCTGCAACTGCTAAACAGCTGGCACAAATCTGAGTGGATCTGTGTCGGAGGAGTTGGACTGGGGATAGGATACGGCACTTGACAGTGACACCAATCCTGTCCCCAGGACCTAATCCAACCATCCCTGTCATCCACCCACACCTTCGCTGCCTGGAGAGGAGCTTGCCTGGATTGAAGCCTGCACTGGTGCTGGCGGGATGGCACAGGCCTACACTGTTGAAATGTGCTTTACCATACACTTGTGACAGCAGTATCGTTTGCGCGGGCACATACCCCACTGGTGCAAACAGGGTATAGGATTGTGCGCAAGAGAAATAAAATACCCTGCAAAATTTAGCACTTACAATCTAAAAGCTTTGCATATATTTTAAAGACCTACATAACATTCCCAATTTTAAAAATTAAAGTGTTATTAACTATTCAAGGATTCAAATCCTCCTATCTTTCAAAAGGATTATCACCAAAATGATCGCAGCTTTCTCCCAAAAAGTGTGCAGATTTTTCTATATTTTTTTCTCCTCAAGGAGAAATATTACATAGAAAGCTCTTGACCAATTAGACTACAGTTGCTAAATGCTGATTGGAAGAGATAGCGAGCTAAAAGGATCCAAAGATAGGAGAGATCAACAAGAAGAAAATAGCCAATATGGAAAACCTTTGAAAAAATCAAAACACCAATGTCTGAACAACTTCAATCATCAAAAGCCAGCCCAAGTTAAAAGGGCTAGCGGTGCTTATGAAAAGTGTCCCGTGGGAATAATAATAGTATGATGTTTTTCCTAAGTGCTTAAAGTGGTTCATGTACAGGACGGTATCACAAAAATATTCTACAGTAAGCTAGTATTACAGTAAGCTACAGTAAGCTAGTAAAATTATTCCATTTTACTGATTTGGCAGAGATATAGAGCTCGCTGAAATCCTTATGGCAAGTTCATGGCTGAGGTGAAGGATAGCAGATTGTATCTGCCACCCACCCCACAACAGTCAAGAAAAACCATAATGATAAAATGAAGAGCAAGCAGTCCTATCAGGAACTGCTATGCCCTCTTGGAGCAGGATGGCACAGCAGGGACTAGAAAATTGAAAATGGAATTAAGTATCATGCTTTGGCCAAAGATGAGCAGATACATGAAAATAAAGACGCAGGAACCCTGAGAAAATGCCCTAATCCCACTGTTGTTAATCTGATTTCTCTAACATTGCCAGAGATGTGCATCCCTGGCCATATTTCAGCTTCTCTACTTCTGCTTTCTAAATATCCATAAAGAAATCTAAAATTTGTCATAGCCCCTAGGTTGCAATTCTATGTATGCACACTGCTTTGGAAGTCAATCTCAAAACATAGTGGTACGTCTTTCCAAGTAAACCTGCAGAAGACCAGGCTGCATGTTGCATAAAGAAATCTCCCAGCCAGCTTCCCAAGACGAGGCTATAGCGCTCTGCCACCACGCCAGAATGACAGCAGCTGAGGGGGCGGGAAGAGCAATTAATGCGGAGTAAAGTCTCGTCCGAACTTGCCCTTAATGAGCAGATTTAATCTCCTAATTAGATGGGCTGTGCATAGATAATTAAGCACTGATTGTACAGCTAAGATTACTAATATCAAAAGGGAACAATCATAAGACTCAGAAAGAAGAATTTTCAAACTAACAACGAACTCTGCAGATTATACCTTCTGGTTCAGCTCCCAAATTTATAGAAGCTTCATATTTCTTGCAAATGTATAACTTCGGTAACAAAATATCACCAGCTGCCTGGTGTTTGGCATATTTGCCTGTTAATGTTTATCCTCTCTTTAAATAAAATTAACAGAAGTTGTATATCAAGAAGAAAAGACATAAGAGGAAAAGAGAGAAAGAGAATGGAGACTAGCCAAGTCCTGTGGGGCACTCTGAAAACCGCATAATGTTTGGCTTGCTTGGACAGTATAATTTGATGAACAAATTTTACGAGGAACATTTTCAAGCATGAATTGTCCCATATGCGACTTAACTATTTAACAATGTAATCCACAGTCCAGTTAAGTAATTGTATTTGGATTTATGCTGATTATGCCCCACTGGGTTTCACGGGCTGAGAAATGATTTAAATCCAGAGCACTTTGGCTGAACTGGCTTATAGATCATGCTGTAACCATTACATTCTTGAAGCAAGCATCATAATGGAAAAACTAAAAGCACCATTTCATGTATTATTAAAATGCAATACATGCACACACTTCCCAAGTCAGCTTAATTATGTACTTTACATATTCAGGAAATCTACAAAACAGAGGCAAAAGGATAATTTTTTTAAATTTTGCTGAGCCTCCAACTTGACAATGCTGAAATACTAAGGGCCAAAGAAGATGTTACTTAGAGCAGACTAGGCAAGTGCTTGGTCCCCTCCCCTTTGTTAAATAGGTGCAGGTTGGGACCACAGTGTGGGGGAAAGAGGCTTTAATGCTTTGCCTTCAATGTGGTCCTGCTCTAGATTGCCATTACCCCACAGTTGCTTATTTCACCATGGAGAAAAGCTCCCACGTGCTATTTGTTGTGTTATGTGTTGGTGGGCACCAACAAAAATGCAACACAAGATGAATGCTATTCTCAAAATGAAGCTAAAGAAATAATATTTTGACCATGCCCTGAAGCAAAATGAACCAATCCATACTTTTAATTATTTTTAAACTAAATTACTATAGTTCTTTGCAGTCCACAAACAGCTGAGTGCTGTTAATGGCAGCAATAGATTTTATGCAAGAAAGTATGTAAAGATGGATGGAAGCAAAATGACAAAAGAAAAAAAATCATCTACTGTCCAAAAGATATTGAAAAAGGTTGGACAAAACCCAGAGCAAATTAATTAATGTACCAACAAACTGATCTCAACACACCTGTTTATCAAATGCTACCCATGAAGGCGCATCACATCCAACACCTCTAGGAAAAACACTATACTTAGGCTTCAACTTTTGTCCAGGCAAGGGTTCGCCTCCTATTCCAGGTTTGTCTTCTCCCATCAACATAGAAACCTTGTTGCAGTAGCTCCAGTGTTGAGACTTATGGAACTTGTCTTTCCCTAGCTGCAATGGAAATGAAATAAATTATATTTTTAGAAAGCAAAAAAAAAAAATGCTAGATCTGCTTAGTGGAATCCTCAAAATGAATAAGGTATTTCTTTTATTTCATTTGGGCATATCTATCAGACATGTCTGTAGCATCCATTACCATACTGAACATGTTTGCGAAGTAATTGGTCTGTTATCCTAAGGAATAGCATTCTCAACTGGTACTGATCCTGCTAGTATGTTTGTACTAGCAATGATCAATACAAGGACTACCACAGCTGACACTGGGTGTGCCAGTCTGTCATGCCATTATATCAGTGTGTTAGGAATTTGCAGAATTAATATGTGCTGGAGCAAAAAGCAAAAATTGGGAAAATACATATCTGTCCCATAATGCTGTTCCTGTAAGTCTGCTGGATATGGTTAATAAAAATAAAACTGGGGATTTCTCATTGGAAAACTGTGGAGTTGTCACACAGAACTATTGTTCTTTGAGGAGGAAGAAATCTCTCTTTTACATATGTGTTCCTATTAGAAGACTGGCAATACAGGTGACTGACAAGTATAGAATATCACCAGCCAAATCAGAGCGGTAGACACATTGCCATTAGTGCCACACTCAAGAATGGCTTCTCCCTCCCTTCTAAAAGCAGGGTTCTATTATAGTTTGCCTCCTAAAGATAATGCATTGACATCTCCAATACTTAAATCAGCCTTTAAGCAACTCACAGTGCAATCCTAACCAACTTTCTAGCATTGGGGTAAGGGCAATACAGCTCCGAGGTAGGGAACAAACATTCCTTACCTCGAGGCAGCCTCCTTGACTACTGCTTCACTATAGAATGCAGCACATGGCCCATTAGCACAGCTATGTCAGTGCTAGAAAGTTGGTTAGGATTGTGCTGCCAAGAAACTAGAAGTGTGAGGCACATATTAAGGAGTAAACACCAGTTTACTATGAATTCAGAACAATAAAGTACTGAAACTACATTTATCCACAAACTAGCTACACTAACCATTCTTTTTGCTCAATCCCATCTGAAATATGAGGAACAAATACGCTATTTTTAATAAGCATACATTGCTCTTGTTTTTCTTTAGTTTTGGTATGTATAAAGATGAAGAATTAAACATGGCAGAACTCTGAACAGGACAGAGCTGAATCAAAGCCAAAAAAAAGGAAGACTGAATAAAATTCACTGATTTTACAACTATTCATGACAGAATAACTCTTGTGTTAACTTTTGTATTCAAAGGAACTCAACTTTTGGAACTCAAAACTCAACTTTTGTATTCAAAGGAGCTTACATGGCACAGAATCTCAGTAAAGACTAAAGATGGGTGTGGGACGGCCCAGTTGATGTGGTAGCATTCTAGAATAACTCTGGAAGGAGGAGATAACGCTGTCACTAAGGCCGATTATAAGAATCCTGGGTTAAACAATCTGTGTTTACCAAAAATCAGCTCTGGGCTTAAGTGGCAGAACTAGCAAAGTAGGGCTGTGATCCTGAAAGCAAGTCTCATTCAACTCAGTAGCACTTCAGAGCAAATATGCACTGTTTGCATTGTTGGCCAATCTGAAGAATTGCCTTGCTGAATCAGATCAAAATCAATTGAGTTCAGCTTCCTGTTTCATACAGGAAGTAGTCATCTGTTTGAGCACTTTGAGCACTCACAGGCAAGGCATGAAAATGGCCTCCTTCATTGTCATTGGTTCCTAGCATCTGGTATTCAAAGCATATTGTTCCATTCTGTAGGGAATATGGTTACTTAGTTAACAATCCATTGCCAGGGTGCCGGTGGAAACACATGTAAACACCTAACAGTTCATTACAATGCATGATGCATTCTGCTCAACAAACCAACTATAATAATAACCAACAGAAACTCTGCTAAAAGTTTGAAATTGATTTTTTTTCTTTTCAAAAGCTTCTTCCAACAGGAAATAAGATACCAGAGCAACCAGCAACCAAACGGAAGGATTGAAAAACAGAAAAGTGGTCTTATAATATAGCTAGAAGTTTAGAGCCTGTCCTTTCTGAGTGGAATAATTTCGTCGTCCTGGAACTGCTAATACAAGCATGCCCCAGTATCTGCTTGAGTTCCATTCCAGACCCAACCGTTGATACCTGAAACTGTGGATACTAGGGACACTTTTTTAAAGACAGGGGAACATCAGTGGATTTGCTGCAACAAGATAAAAAAAAATATTTGCTTAATGTTCCCATGTCTTTTTAATTTGTGGAAGACAGAGAGGCCTCGTGTGCTGTGGTCCATGGGATCATGAAGAGTCATACACGACTTAGCGACTAAACAACAACAATCTTCTTAGTAGGCGTCCCAGTATCCATGGTATCTGTAGATGACTGAAACCGTGGATACCGGAACACGCTTGTACTTTGTTTTACAAAATTTCCCTCTGAACTTGCTATGTAACAAATAAACAGGTCCTTGCAGATTTGAAGCAGCAGTCTTAACAGTGGAACAAACACCCAAATAGATCTACAGAAACCATTCAAATCAATGGTGGCTCTCTAGGTACATTTAGGATTGCTACCCAGATAAATTAGGTTGCTTCCAAACAACAATGTTCTGTTGCAGTGCATACAGAAGAAGATGTACTATTGAATACGAACGGAAAGGATAGCTATACTTGGTGCAAACTGAAGAGAGAGAAAAGACTAAGGGCGCAATCCTAACCAACTTTCCAGCACTGACATAGCAGTGCCAATGGGGCATGCGCAGCATTCTGCAGTTGGGGGGGCAGTCACGGTGGCCTCCTCAAGGTAAGGGAATGTATGTACCCTTTCCTCAAAGCTGCATTGCCCTTATTCTAGAGGTAGAAAGTTGGTTAGGATTAAACCCTAAATAAGGCTGTGTTAAAGTATATTGTGAAGAAATGTATAACATGTAGGATCTCAAGTTGTACAGTTAGGGAAGATGGTTGCTTAAGCCACTGGACAATCACTAATACTCGTTGGGTGCCTTCCATTCTTGGAAGGAGTTTGCACACACTTCTGTTCACAGAAGTGTTACTCTGGGTGCCACCTGGTGTGTATAGGCAGAACTACTCTATATGAACCACACATCTATCTTAACGAAAGGCAGTACTTACATGAGAAATATAATGAAAAGGGGATGCTGGAACTGGCCAGTGAATGGTAACTCAAAAGAGTAGGTGATATGCAAGATTCCCTGGGACTTTTTTCTCCAAGACACTTGATGAAATGGACTGGGGCCCACAGATGCTTATGCCACAAGTTGTATTAGTCTCTAAGGTGCCACAGTACTCGTGGTCGCTAGTGGTGCGAGAAGGGATCTGTAGGACAGTTCTATGGTGTTTGAGAGCGAAGGCTGCAATCCTGGGCACAATTACCTGGGAGTAAGCCCCAGTTCCTTACTCTGAGTGCAAATGGAAGGTTATGGGCTCTGTGGCCTGCGGGGAAGGGCTCCAAAAGGGGAGCAGCTCCGTCCGCTTCCAGGGGGGCTCCCAGTGTCAGGGGCGGCGCCTGAACGGGGTTACACGTGGAGAGGCAACCGCAGGCGGGCTCGAAGGGCGGAGACCAAGTTGGGGAGCCCCGAAGGGCGGCCGAGAGCAAGCCGCTGCCACTTACATTCCTGTTGAAAGAGTTCCCGGGCAGGAGCGGTAGCGCCATGGTTGTAGCGGTCCCGCCCGCTGCGCTCCCGCCGCCACGGGGCTGGTGTTGCTGCCCGAGCCAGGCCGGTCGCCTTCCACGCTACCAAGGCCAGAGGAAGCGCCGGCGCGCTGTTTGGAGTCCGGTTGCCTGGAGACGCTTGTTTAACGTCACAGAGAGCTGCGAATATCGCGTTCGCTTCGACCCTGCTCTTTGCTGCCCCCTGCAGTCCCACGGCGCTTGGCACAAGCCGCCCTACAAAAGCCTTTCCGCAGAGTGCCTTTTTTTCTAGGCTTTTTCGTCGAGTCCATTCACCCTCGACCGTTGTTTTCCGCGCTTCTGACACTAACTGCAACGTTATCATTTACTTCCGTTTATTTCTTACGGGATTTCGTGTACGCAATTAGTAAATCATCCGTTTGCAGTCCTAGGCTCCCTAACCTAATTCTGAAATGAGGTCGCCATCATATTTTCGACAGTGCAGGCATAAAACTGTTTAGGCAGAGTTCTGGAATTTCCTCAAAATGGTCCGGGTCACGCATGCATAATGGCATATATCACTTGATCGCTGGAAATCAGACCTGTGACACCACACACATTGCTTCTATCTGAATCTAGGATTCTCAAAAATGTACCTTTTGGTAGTTGACCCCCAAACCTTAATATGGCTCTTGCTGGATGCAGAACATAGGCCTGGATAAAGTCAAGCTGTCCTGTGCTACAAAATTAGACTTTCATATGCCTGGCTTAATTGTTGGACAGTACACGGTAGTCTCAAAACATTTGACATTTTAAAAAATGGACCTCATTAACCGTTTAGTTATGCTGAAACCCATCAAGCTGGCACATACATTATAATTTTGGGGGGGGGGGACATTCATCACTTGATCATTGCAAACAATAAAATTAGTCTTTCACATGCCTGGCTAAAAGTGCAAAGAAAAACTTGTTTTTGATCATACAAAAACCAATTTCCTCTCAAACACTCTAAAAATGTGTGCTCAGATCTGTCATGAGAAATAACGGCTGTATACTTTTGTCAGCATCTTATTAAATAAATTACAAGGGAGAATGTAAAAACCATCATTGCAACAATTAACATTCTGCAAAAACATGTTATTCACTCAGGCCCATATGCCTCTTTCCGTATCAGTGTACAGAACGAGAATACAGAGAACCACAAAGAATTTCAGGCTGTAGACAAGTTTACTTCTTTGCCTCATCCAGTTACCTTTGTTGCAGCCTTGTTTTTGCGATTCATAAAAAGTAATTGGCAAGGCATGATTGTAGGACACTGTGACATGAAGCCTGATTCACACTCTTGTTCCAGGTTGTTTCTAAGATCAGTCAATTGTTCTGGAACCAGCCCCAAAATTTGCTGACATAAAGCTAATCATGGCTTGCGTCCTTCTTTAGTGGCTGCCATTTTCTGTTTAATTCAAAAACCTCGCAACAAACAGGCCAATAAGGTGGCCAGTTTTCCCACGAAACTGAAGGTCTGCCTTCTGCTGCTTTTGATCTCCCCAGTGCTTGTCAACATGATTCATGATGAAGTACATAAGAGTAAGATGCATTTAATATATTTGCAGCTGCATTTGATTGACAGATATTTTGTTCCTCATCCTTGTAAAGATGAACCAATAGTAAAATTACAGAAAATCCCCATCTTCTACAATTAAGGGAAAAGCTGCAATAGCTGAAAGATTTGAAGACAGCAGCTGCCTGATGCATGTGGATACTCAGTATATCATCAAGCAACTTTTGATAACACAGCACTGAATGTTAAGGTGACCAACCATCCTCCTTTAGGGAGGACAGTCCTCCTTTTGTAAGTGCTGTCCTCCCTTGAAAAGTGTCCTCCTACATGTCTTCCTTTTCGATATTTGAAGACTAATCTGTAAATCTCCGTATTCGATCGATGCCAATACGATCCGTTGCGTGTGATGTGACGTATTTGTATTTGACATGACAATTCGTCACGGCTTGGTGTAAAGAGCAAACAAGAAAAAGCTAGGCCCTGGCTTGACTTTATTTTGAAAGAATTGTAACACAAGCAGGATTGAGAGAGCTTGTTTCATTGGTTGTTTGCAAAAGGTGTGAAGTTATAGCTGGGGTCAGGAATGCAAGCTATTCAGAAAGGTTACATGTAGCTAGTGCTGAAAACAGGAGATGGCCCCTTTACCCTGATAGGCTAATTGATTGAGCCTGAGGGGTGTGGCCGCACAACCACCATCAAGACCTTCCAAAGGGCAAGACTCCTCCGGCTCATCCTACAAGAAGATCAGATCTGATAAAGCTTGCAAACGTGCAGACTTCCCTTTGCAAGACTGGAATTGCTGTCTGAGGAACAAGGTGAACAACTAGGGCCTAGTCAGTGATAGGAGCCTAGTTTTCTTTGTTTTATCTTTGTTTGAGGTATCTCTGTTAGTTCTAGTATGCTTTCTTAGTTGTGTAACCCTTGTTTATCAATAAATTACAATTAAATTTACTAGAAGCTTTGGTTGTCTTTGGAACCAGATAAGATTCAGTGGCTAAAGTGGTACACTTACCAAATTTTAAGTTACTCATTGGAAAAAGTCCCTGTAGTTGGGACTTGTTTAACCTGGGGAATTTTAAGGTTAAGAGGAAGTATTCTTAACTTTGGGCCCAGACTAGTAGCAGTGGTTGTGAGCCTTGTTGTGCTTAAGGTCACATGCTGCTGAAAAAATCACAGACTGATAGGGGCCCAGAACTGATTAGAGGGCATACGAGCCTGTGATTTACACACGGTACAGGGCGGCGAGACGCCATTATGAGATGCATGCGCTCTGCAAGGGAGACCTTGAGAGTGTGCGCTGCGCGCAAGTGGCTTTGTTTACTTCTTACCGAAACACGACACGGCACATACACACGCAGTAGACTCAGGGTAATTATTTCTTTCTTTCAGTGAATATTCAATCATACACAGGTAAGCACAATTCACATTTTAGTAATTCATTATCTATTTAATAATTTCCAAATATGTATAATTTTATTTACAAGTTTATACAACCCTGTTGGCATGTAAGCATAATTACAATATAAAATGTTACAAATGTTTTTATTATGCATTTATCATATTATAGTGTATTATTGTTGCAATGAATAAAATGTTTCTTTTATTTACGATATTTTTTTCTTCAATTTATTTGTGTCCTCCTTTTCATTGTAAAAAAGTTGGTCACCTTATGAATGTCTGAGCTCCCTTCCCTGAAATGTATTGAGCTTGAGGTGACACCAGGTAATATGAAACCTGGGTCACTGTTGTACAATCTGTGATGGCTGTGTGGTGTGTGGGCAAAGATGTGACCATGGCAGCTAGTGAGTTGACATAGCTTTAAAAGGGGATCAAAAAAATACATGAAAGACAAGTCTGTCAATGGCCACTAGTCTTGGGGGATTTATGCTATCTTCAGTTCAGAAATCTCTGAACAGCAGCAGTTAAACCCAGAATGCCTCCTGTTGCCAGTTTGGGGCTGCAGCCTCTACACAATTTAAAAAAAAAAAGCAGCCACTTACTATGCTCCTTACACACTTTCTTCAATTGCAGAAGCCTGGTGCAAATGAAGGTGCTCTTTTGTTCACAAGATCAAATTGCATGACCCCACCCCACCCTGTTTGAGGAAACTACTAGAAACTCACTAAAAGTGAGCAGAAAATGGATCAGTGTGAGCTGCCTTAATGGCAGATTAGAAGAAGGCAGTGGTGGTGCCTCCTTAGGGCTAGATGAGGGCACCCCAAATCTGCCATCCTCTTACCCCCTTGCAACCTGCCACTGATGCAACCCACCTCACCTCACCTAATGGATGGGCCGCCCATGCCTCTGAATACGGTATTAGTTGCAAGGGGTACACTGAAAGAAAGAGAGGTGCGACCTCATTTTTGACTTCTGGCTTCCCAGAAGCATCTGGTTAGCGACTAGTGGGAAACAAGATGCTGAACCAGAAGGACCTTGGATAAGACCCAGTTCTCACTTTGCGCAAGGCCCAGAATGCCCTCAGGATTTTGGGGGGGGGGGGCTTACCACATTCTATAAAATGCTTTGGTGGTCTGGGGAATGACGGACTTGTGGTGTAGCTACAAAGCAACTACAGGCAGCTTGTAAAGATCTACTGTACTACATATGTGTGAGCCGTAACAAACCCAGATGTTGCCCAGACATTTGGAAGCAGAGCTGGCTTTCCATTTTAGCCCTAGTTAATCTTGTCTAGAATTTGATTCCAAATAATCTTCTATTAACTTGAACAAACACATCATCATGTTTTATAATACAGTCAGTTCTCTTTGTTTATATATTTATGTATTATTATAATCTCTTTACTATTTGCAAATTAATGGGTCCACGAGGGGCAAAATTGCTACCCACCTCTTGTTATCCACGCCTTTGTTATTGTTATCCACTAGGCAGAGACCTTGTGGAGGCTGCAGGGACCTTCGGAAAGACACCTGTCTTGAAATTCTGGATCCTGCCTGGATTCTTGAAAAGAGCCAGCTAAAGCTTCTACCGGCCATTTTAAAGCCATCCATGCTGGCTGAGGTACCATTCTGAAGGTCCCTGCAGCATTCAGAGACCTTTGGCGCTTCCTGCTGCTCTCTGCTGGCTCCCTGAGGGTATCTGCTGGATTCTTCTGATGAAAGGTAACATTCCTCTTCCCCTCAGAATACCCCTTGGGCTTAGAGCGCAATCCTAAACTGGAGGTAGGCCGGCATAAACTAAGCTAGCAAAGTTTGGCCAGCACAAGGGCCACCCTAAAGCATGTTTGGACTACTCTCCGAGTCAGGGAGGATGGCTCACATCTGTGTGCTGGCCTCTCTGACTCTGATAGTGGTCCAAACATACTTTATGGTGTCCCTTGTGCCAGCCAAACTTTGCTGGCTTAGTTTATGCCGGCCTAACTCAGTTTAGGATTGCGCCCTTAATCTCATTGATCCCATGATCTGTGAATTTGCTATCTGCTAGGATTTCCAGGAACCTAACCCTAGCAGATAACAAGAACTGACTGTATACTGCATCCATTTTCAACTATTTCTATCTCACGGCACACTGACAAGGCACAAAAATAGTAAAGGTGCACTATCCTTGTTTGGATAGTTGGTAAGGCACGTTGCGCTGCAGGCAGGGAGTCCATATCCCCCAATGGCCATACTAATATATGACCCTCTCCCAAACTCCCATGGCACATCTGCAGACGATTCGCAGTGCACCAATGTACCAAGGCACAATGGTTGAAAATGGCCGGTATAGGGAGTAACTGAAAGCCCAGTAGCTGATTGCTAATAAGGAGCCCTTGCAGTGCAATCCTAAACGTGTTTCCTCCATAGTAAGTCACGCTGTGATCGTTGAGAAGTTTGCATAGGGTTGCAGCCTTAACCTGCTGTTTTCTGTCTTTGAACCTTCCCCAGGCATTACTCCAATTTCTTCTGAAGACGAATGAAAGTATTATCTGTTCCCTTTCTCCAACTGTTTTGCATTTTTTAAACATAATCTTTTTGAGGAAAAAGGGGAAAAAATCCTTCAGATTTTAAAATTCCCAAGACTAAAGCTTCCTTTTCCAGTAAGTCTTAAAATGTAATATTGATCAAGGCCTCTTTAAAGATGTGCTGGTACTCCCTCCTCATGCTGTTGTTGTACTGTGTCCTAGATTCAGCATCTATTTCAATTAAGAAAAATAGGAGAAAAACATCCTTATTTTGAAACAAAGAGCTTTGCAGCTACCCTTGTAGGCCTATTTGAGGATCCATTGATCAAAGCTGCTCTGCGAAATCATCTTTTCTGCTTGGAATCTGATAGCCTGTTGTCCATAGAATGCACTAATGCAATGTCAAATATTAAAACAGCAGATATATTTTGTGTTTTGAAGTAGCAGTGAGAGACTCTGAAATCTCTTTTATCACTGAACTCCTTAGGGCTAGATTTAAAAAAAAACACCACAACTTTTTTTGGTTCCTTGCTTCTTTCTTTTCCCCCTCCTCCCCCTTTCACTGTTTTTCTGTTTCTTTTCTCGTTACTGTTATTTTGCGAATAATAACAAGCAATTAGATGAATGGGAGATACCCAGTTGCTGGGTTGGCTGATTACTTTGCCACTTCAGCTAACATGGGTGGGGGACATTTACTAAGGGACAGACAGGGAAACAGCATGCATCTGAGTCCCATTCTAAGTTGTTGTCTTCCTTTTACAGTGGTTGACTTGCCTTAGGGCACAGTCCTAACCAACCTTCCAGCACCGGGGTAAGGGCAATGCAGTTCCGAGGTAAGGGTAACATTCTCTTACCTTGAGGAGGCCTCAGTGACTCCTACTCCACTGCAGAATGCAGAACATGGCCCATTGGCACAGCTATGTCAGTGCTGGAGAGTTGGTTAAGATTGCGCTCTTAAAGAAGTGAACTGGGGCTAGAGAGCCTAAGTTGCCATACTCCAAAGGAGCCAACATCCAGTCTCTTGTTCATGAGCTATACAAGGCAGAAGGCCTAGAATAAGCCCATGTACTATAGCTACAGCTACATAAGCTCTTAGGATTGGGGCTGGCTTTCAACATGTTCAAAGCTTATTCTGTCAAGGTTTCATCCAGAAGATCCCAATTAAATGTGGCTGAAGTAGCTGCAAATAAATATGGAATACATTTCTTTTATTGTTTCCATTTGGGGCATATCTAAACTGATTTATAAGTCATTACCTATCTGCAGGGAACCCTGGGAATCATAGTTCTGAGATGGGAGGCTAGGAATCTGTGAGATAATTCTTGGCACCCTTGTCAAAATCCTCAGAATTCTTTGTGGTAAGCCATTAAGTGGAATAAAAGCTTTGTAAGTCTGTAGATATGCTGTTAAATATATACAACACTTTGCACTATTCTTACCTACTTGTTTAGTGCTTCCCGTATCAGTTTTGGATCACTTTATAGAAAAGATGCTAAGGATAATATTGCCGGTGACGTGTTTGATAGGCCTTTATATAACTTCTGATTCAGCCATTTAGACATCTATGGAAATGTCTTGAGTTCAGTCTACTTATTATAGCCACCACAGGGAAACCACATTATAGTCCTCCATGTGGAGGTTATTACCATAACCTCTGCTTTTTGTGCACCGCAACACTGTGTAATATTTGCAATGCCCCTGCAAATCCTCCTTTAGGGTCACTTGCCGTTGCACGGAGAAAACAGCCTGAGCCATGGCACCAAAAAAGCTTGTGATGTGGTACCAACCAGAGCACAGAGTGAATTAAGATAATCTCCACCGGCTGGCCATAATGTATAAACTGGCCATTCCTCTTTTAAAATGTTAAAACAAACAGATGGCTTCAGAGATTCTCCCAAGTCACAGTGATTGCACAGTTGGGCCTTTTGAGAATATGATGGGCTTTGAGCCTTCCCACTGCAATTTAAACTAACTGATGAAAGTCAACCTTTCGTTTTGCACATGTTGCCATTGTCTGCTGGGTTGCTTGGAGCTCTGTCTGTTCTAGTCCAGCTTTGATCTCTTATTCCGGTGGTTCCCAAACTTCTCCAATCCACGGCTCCCTTGACCTACAGGCCATTGGCTACAACTCTCCATTACAGTCCTTGGGTTTTTGATTTTTGTTTTTTTGGAGGCGGGTTAAGCCCGGCCTTGGTAGTACTTCAGTTTTTCTCCCTGAAAATAATTGGGATGAAGGGAGCTAGGTGTGTTTGTTTGCCGCATTAGTATGTGGAAAAAACTCTTGAGAAGTCTTCCCCCACCCCTGTTGGCAAGGAAACTGAGCCACATGTGCACATTTATGTGTGAGTAGGCAACCGAGCCTTGGCTCTTATTGAAGGCCAAGTGAAGGGGAATGCAAAGTCACCAGAATGGTCCTGATCCAATGAACATGCAGCTCAACAAATGCACCAGAAAGCAATCCCCGTATTATAGTGAATAGGATAAAAACAGAGGCTTAATAAGCAGCTGGTAAAGTAAAACTGTTTTTCGTCTCCTAAAGCTAGGTGGCTCTCAATAGAATTGTTGTTTTAAAAAATGGGTCCCAGTAATAAAACGTTTGGGAACCACTGCCCTAAAATGATTGCTAACTTCCCCAATTTGTGTGTATTGTGTGTGCACAACATATGTAGGAATAGACACATCTGCATGTGAATGCAGTGTTTCCAACAGGTCAGACTGAACAGACTAACTGATAGGAAACTTTTCTAGCTCAGTTCAATATATTTATTTATATTAACAGATAAAGGTGTAAAACATATACATTTTTAAAAGATAAATGTATTTATAATCTGGCTCATTTTTGAGAGACTCAGAGCACAATCCTATACCTTGCGCTGGCGCTACGCTTTTGCGCCTGTCCAGTGCTGTCACAAACGTGCCGTCAAGCGCATCGACGTGCGCCGGCGAGTCGAGTGCTGGACCGCCGCAAGCAGCAGCATCGGCGCATCATGGGCACCACTGCATCCATCAGCAGCATCGGCTGTGCACCAGTCGAGCGCTGGTGGCACTCGGTTGGCGCAGGACCTCGCTGAGAGCATTCCAGAGGCGTGCCGGGGGTGTAATGGGGCAGCGCAGTGGGCGGCACCAGGGGCGGTGATGCACAACAGCCGTAGTACCACATCCTAAACCCTGTCCCTGGCCAGGGCAGCCCCAATTCGGGTCGCTGCTGTGCATGTTCACCTGCGCCTGCAAAACTGCAGGCACAGAACCTGAGCAGCCCCATAGGGCTGGCTGGGGCTTACCTGAGTGCAAGGGGGAAACCTCCCCTTGCCCTGCGCTGAGCTGCTGCTGCCTCCTGCTGGGCTTAGGATATGGCCCTGCTATGTCGGCCTTACTATGTCAGTGCTGCTTAGGATTGGGCTGTCAGTGCACGATCCTAAGCTGTGCTGGAACAGCACTGGCTGGCGGGCCTGCACTGTATCCAGTGCAGCTTGGGACTGCGCTGGAGCTTCCAAGGGGCAAGGGCACATTCGTCTCTTGTCCTGGGGCAGGCGCCCGCCACGCCTATGGGCTACTCGGATCTGTGCCCACTGTATAGCAGGCGCAGAGCCAAGTCTTCCACGCAGCCCAAATCAGCCGGTCCAGGAGGCATAACAGACCTCTCAAGGGAGTGAGCTCTACAAAGAGGGACCACAAGCAGGTTCATCTACTTGTCTTCTCCAGCTTCACATCAGACAATGCAAGACAGAATCCCCTCCCAGAAGATTTTTTGGCAGTGTATATTCACTAAGGAGAAGGCAGTCTTTCAGATACCCTGACCCAAGCCATTTAGGGCTTTCAAGACTGTGTCCAGCACCTTGAATGTGACCAAAAGCCAACTGGCAACCAATGTGTTACAGGGGTGTAACGTAACAGTAATGCCCCGTCTTGCAGCTGCATTTTATACTAGCTGTAGCTTCTGGGTGGTCTTCAAGGGCAGCCCCACATACAACATGCTGTCATAATCCATATGAGACAACTGCCATGATGCTAAATCCAAATATTTGTTTTCTCAGTTCTAGCAATATTTCCATTTTCCCATTTAAATTGCTGATTTGCTTGTCTCCTGCTAGAGAGCTGTCCTGTATGGAAATTGTTAATTTAAAAGTGTTTATGTTTGCAATGATCTCATACCCTCAGGCCACAATTTACCAATGACAGTTTGTTTTGATTATGTAATGCTTAACTGGGGTTTCATTGGTCTGGACGCTATTTGGAATTGCTGCCCAGAGGCTTAGTTTTGTGGTACAACAGGCCATTTCTCCTCTTCCTGCAGTTCAGTTTACATCCACCCAAGTCCCCACCTCTTGTTAATGTAAAAACATACCAGACTGTTTTCTGTACAACCTCAAAGACTATAAGTCTTCGTCTTCGTCTTTGTCTTTTGTTAATTGCTCTAGTCCTGATATATTTAAACTGTGTAGAAAAAATCCAAACTCCAATTAAACTGAGGCTGCAATCCTAGCCACACTTTCCTGGGAGTAAACCCCAACGCCATTGAACACAATAGGACTTATTTCTGGGTATTCATGCATAGAACTGTGCTCTAAACAAATTAATGTGCATTCAAAACCTTAGCCACCTTGATTGTTCCTTCGAATTGTGCTTGTTAAATAAAACAGTCAATGTGTTACAGTGTTGTGCGTATAGTATTAATGAATGATTGCACAAATACTTGGCTCACA
Source organism: Lerista edwardsae (assembly GCA_029204185.1). Lineage (NCBI taxonomy): Eukaryota > Metazoa > Chordata > Lepidosauria > Squamata > Scincidae > Lerista > Lerista edwardsae. The sequence continues at coordinate 22,085 of JAJKFI010015921.1, forward strand.
ACTCGAAACTAAATGGCATGACATTTGCATAGGAAAATTAATCACTTTTAACATGTGTTATATAAAATTAATGGATAATGGTAGATGGTATTTGGATGCTGTAGAATGGATTCCAGTTACAAGCTGCAATACTAAACAGGCATACACACACACACACAGAGAGAGAGAGAGAGAGAGAGAGAGAGAGAGAGAGAGAGAGAGAACACCATGTGGGATTTGCTTTCCAGTAAACATACAGAAGATTGGGTTGCAAATTATGACCAAAGGAAATTTAAAAGAAATCTACTGGATGTGGAAAGACAGAAGCTGTAAATGTCATGTGCTCAAGGGCCTTTACAGTTGAATAATTTTTATGTGGCTAAGAAGGCCAAGATCATGCAGCTCCTCAAGCCTAAACACTATACCAATTTAGAATTTAGCTGTTTTGCTATGACTTTGATGCAACTAAGTTATTATATAATAATGGTGATTTTTTTCATTTTCATGCTGTAGCTCCTGTGTTTAAAGTAAAAGAATTTTAAGGACAAGAGAGTTTCCATTTAATCAATTTGTTTCCACCAGAATTTTAAATGGTTAGCATTTTCTAACAACATAAATAAGTAATGCATGCATCAGCATTGATTGAACAAGACCAATGTATGCATGCATCCCTATGTGACCCCATGTTTGTTTGCTTGTTCTTAATAAGCATCAGGGAGAGACGCTTTCCCTCACACTACACCAGTGGTTCCCAGACTATGGGCTTATGGCCCACCAGTAGCTCATGCAACTTGCAGGATAGATTAGGCTATGTGCATCAAGGGTTAAACAACCTGCAACTGAAGGGGCACTGCTGGCCAATCCATGTTATAGCCACAGAGTCTTGATAGGCTGGTAAAGTGAAACCTTTTTTTTTAGGTGGGTCCTGATGTTAAAATGTTTGGGGCTGGGTGGGCGTACTTGATCCTGGAAATGGGTAGGATCAGCTATAGGTCCCTCCCCAGTCTCATACTTACTTACTTACTTTGGGATCATGGCATGAAAAAGGTTGAATACCACTGATGTAGTCTGGTGTAGACTACTTGGTGAACTACATAATAACAACAGTGGAGAAATAATATGGTTACCGTTAAACTTTTAATATAGCGTTTCTATACCAAAGCTTCTTGCTGTGAACAGATAGCTTACAGCCCAATCCAGCTTACAGCTGCCCATGCTCCAGAGGCACAGCAGTAGCCAAATGGCTACCACGGCATCCTACTGGCACCAGAGGCACCTTGGAAGAAGGAGATGTTTGTCCCTCTCCCCATGGTAAGGCACAAGACTCCCAGCATGTTTCCTCACTTCTGTACTGGCTGTTTACTACTTCTGTACCGGCCGCACAGCCTGACACAGGAATGGATCTGACAGTGGAGGCCACTGCCAGTCCCACCCCTGCTCTGTCATTTCCCCCACCCAATTATGCCCTCCTTCCCCACCTGGAAAACATGCAATGCCGGCAGCCCAGCAGCAACTCACCAGCTGCTGGCACTGCGTTGCTGCCTTCTGGAGCTTCAGGCCAGCATTGGGCCAGCACCAGCAGTAAGGGCTTACCGTCAGCACTGGAAGTGCCTTAGGTCATTTTTATGACACCAGCGCCCGTGGTACGCCCGTACAGCCTGCGCTGGCGAGGATCGGATTGGGCGCTTAATCAGTTATGCTCTAGTGCAGTGTTTTCCAAACTGTGGGTTGGGCTCCACCAGTGGGTCACAACCTGATTGTTGGTGGCTCATAAAATATTGATCCCTATGGAAAGTGAAACTGAGCTACATGTGTGCTTTTACCTGGCTCCGAGTGCGCCTGGGGGCAGGGCAAAGTCACTGTGCCCCAGGGCAGCGCTCCACTCGCGTGTGTTGCCCAGCCACGCCTCCCTGCACCTGGAATCACTCCATTAAGAAGTGGCACGAGTGCAAGCGAGGGCAGGGGGACAAAAAACGCATAGATTGTTCCACGCAGCAGAACACTGCCACTGCCGGCGCCCATTGCACTACATCCTCCCTGCTGCCTCTGGCTTTTACACAGTCCACTTTGAAGGGCAGGCCAAGAGGAATACAACGCCACCAGAATGGTCCCAATCCTATGAATGCAGGCCCCCCCAAAAACACTCAAGTAGAAAATCCCCTCCCCAGAATGACAAGGAAAAATGTAGAGCCCTACAGAAAATGAAACTGAGTCACACATATGTGTTTCCTTATGACTAGGCAACCGTTCCTTGGATCTTAACGAAGGCCAGACGAAGGAGAACAAAAGGCCACCAGGATGGTCCCAATGAATGTGGAACTCCAGTACTATTTAGGATAGGAGCGCTTTTTTGGAACGTAAGAAGAATGCATGTGGCATGTAAAATTAGTGTCTGAGCTAAAATACTTTTCAAGTTTTCAGACTGTCAGCATGACACATCACACAACCTGTGCATCTTAAGGTATTTGTTAGATTGTCCACTTATCATATTTAGGTTTTACAAATGTGAAGGAAAAAAATATGCAGATGCATTAATAGGCACCTATATGCAATAAGTAGTCCCCAACCCATGTTCCCACATCTATCTGCTGAAGCTCCACTCAGTGTCACCCAGCCTAACCCATCTTAATGGGTAATTGTGAAGACAAGATGGGATAGCACCCAGACCTGCCACACTGAGCTATCTGGAGGAAAGGGGAAATACAAACGTAATACATCTCACTTTACATTGGGATTATTTACTCTAGAGCAGTGGTATTCAAACTTTTTAGACCGGGACCCACTTTTTAGAATAGCACCCGTGTCGGGACCTACTGGAAATGATGTCATTAACCATAACTTCCTGTTGTGGCAGGAAGTGACATCATCAAGCAGAAAGTGCTGTCATCATGGCGTAAGCAAATGACACTCCTGAAATGTAAATTGGCATTCTTGGACTGCAGCAATTGTACATCCATGAAACATCCCTGACAGAAAGCAAGATTTGGACAAAATATGATGTAAAAGCACTGAACTAAAAACAAAATTTTAAAAAAACCCTCACTTGAAAATTCAAACTATTAACATTCACAAAAGGAATATAACAAGAGTAAGGTCTGCAGTTTCCAAGATGGCTGGTCCCAGCTTTCCACAGCCCACCTGACAAGTGGGTCCTGACTCACAGTTTGAATAACACTGCTCTAGAGAGAAAACAATGTATTACATACAGCCCAATCCTAAGTAAGGCCGACATAACAGGGCTGTATCCTAAAGCCCATTAGGAGGTAGCAGCCGCAACGTGCAGGACAAGTGCAGGTTTTCCCCTTGCACCCGCATAAGCCCTGGTCACCCCCCTGGTCACCCACTTTGACTTGCCAGAATCCTGAGATGTGCCCGCACCCACTCAAAGATTATCAAACAATGACTGAATAGTGAACTTGCATGTAATGCTGATGCCAGCAGCTGTTTCAGCCTGTCAGAGTAAAACCTGGGAGCCAGTCCAACTGCTCCCTCTGCTTGTGCTGCCCTCCTGAACCATTTCACAAAGAAAGTAAGCCTGCTAACAAGCATGGGAAATTTTGGTGATGTGGTCACAGTAACCCTCCATTCTGCCTGGTTAGGTATGCGTGGTCATTAGGATAGCAAATCATGAGATTGAGGATTCTCACATATGTGAAACAGATCCTTTGGGTCAATCCATTTGATTTCAGTATGTGGTCAAACTGGATTCCTCCCTTGATTTCCACCCTCACCCCATTATGGGCTCATGTTGGATTTCAAACATTCATATCCCCTGTGCTGAGCAAGTTAATAATTGAGCCACCAAAAAGGCAACATTTTTCAAAACAATGAAGCCATTATTAAATGATTATTAAGAAATAGTTTTGCTGCAAACCAAAAACTATTGATTAATCATTTGTTCAAGAAGGACAAGAGTCATTGAAAAAGAATGCCAGGGATTTTTCGTCCTTCATTTGCAGTTTGATAGTTTGAAAGAAAAAAAATACCCATTATCACTGAAGTGTTACTGACAAGAGTTTTTTTTCCCATTACATAATTTTATTCAAACACACCCCTTTGCTTGTCAATTGAAAATGAAATTGGTGAAAGAGATTCAATTAACGCATGGCACTGTTCGCTGTCAGTACAAACATGCCTCATCACAGTTTGTGCTGAAGACTAGCTGGGACTTCAGTTGAGCTGTGCCACGCATGACCTGCTTTGTTTTTAATGTGATACCATCAACCTGAAATCTTGGCACTTTTGCCTCTGCTAAGCTCTGTAGCTTTCCAATCACATTTTTAATTAAATGTTTCTTTCTCTTCTGCTTCACTGAAAGAGAGGAATTATCGCAATTAAAAAAGGTAGGCTATGCATGAAAGCACTCTTGAGAATGATGTTAACTAACACAGTAGTTAATCGTAGCTCCATGGTTTTAAAATAGAAGGAACCCATTTGGACAATCATCTGTACAATCTATCACACATCTGCACCTGATGGATGGTATACCCTCCTTGCCATTAGACAACACACTGGTAAGCTGAACCTGTGAGTTCTGAAATCACACACCAGAGTTTGGTAATGTGAGGAAAATGTGTAACCCTCCTTCTGGGCTCCCTGCCTGAAGCTGTACTTACACTGATACACACAAAAGCAGACCAAATAGCTTGCAAAATTGAATTCATCTTTCCTATTTATTTTAAAGTCATCTTATAGCCTAGATGTTAAACTGTACATGGCTATTCATTACTGCCTGTTGGGATACTGAAGGAAGTCCCTTGAAATTTACAGGCCTGAATGGGGAAAGGTCTAACACTAGGCCGACTCAGTGGGTAAAGTGCTGAGTTATTCAGGCCTAGCAGACCAGCAGTAAAGTGCTGAGTCATTGAGTAGCTCAATGAAGCTGTGAGCTATGCCATGTAGGGTTACCCA